>JAJAGP010000740.1:116870-306245 GCA_025084515.1 Ancistrus triradiatus | reverse complement strand
GAATTCTAGAGAGAAAATGTGCTGCCCAGTGTCAGAAAGCTTGGTCTCAGTCGCAGGTCGTGGGTCTTGCAACAGGATAATGACCCAAACACACATCTAAAAACACCCAAGAATGGCTAAGAGGAAACACTGGACTATTCTGAAGTGGACTTCCATGAGCCCTGACCTAAAACCTACTGAGCATCTTTGGTAGGAGCTGAAACATGTCGTCTGGAAAAGGCCCCCTTCAAACCTGAGACAGCTGGAGCAGTTCACTCATGAGGAGTGGGCCAAAGTACCTGCTGAGAGGTGCAGAAGTTTCTCTGACAGATACAGGAATGGTTTGATTGCAGTGATTGCCTCAAAAGGTTGTGCAACAAAATATTAAGTTAAGGTTACCATCATTTCTGTCCAGGCCTGTTTCATGAGTTTATTTTTTTAAATAATTCTGTTCAAGCATGGTTGAAAAGCAATGTCTGACTTTCATTTGTTCATTTTCATAGACTTTGTATTTATTATTACTTTTGTCAAATTAAAGTTATTTCTGTTACCATTGTGGGTTTTTCTTTCATTAACTGAGGGATGCCAACCATTTTGTCCACGTGTGTATCTATTACAAAATGGTGGGGAGAATGCAGAGAGACTTTTTCCTTGATTAGAACTTGCAGCTCATAAACTGGTAGTACCGAGTGACTAAAACAGGAAAATAAGTATCAACCTAATGTTTTCAACAAAAGGAACAAAAGCAACGTGGCAACTAATGTCAAAATGAGGACTCGCAATGCTTTCTGGAGGAGTCTGAACTGGAGCGACTGGTGGCACTGGTACACTGTGCATGTCAAAGCTGTTAGAGGCAGGAAAGATAGACATAAGGGAGTGGATACTCTGCAGCCAAGATACAGGCTTTAACCAAGGTGTTTCCAGCAAATTCCATAACACCATTTCCCTGATAACATGCATCTTCTTCTCCCTAACTTCTCTTTAAGCTGTACCTGGTAGTCCTGTCATTTCATCTCTAGCTCCAACTCCTTTAACTGTATCTTCAAAACCAGATCCTCAGAGATCAACTGGAGTACTACATCAAGCCCCCTGAATCACCAATGGCAAATAAAGCTCCCTTTTCACTACTGTTAGATATTTCATTATATCAAATTTACATTTCACTGGATTACATTCATGCTGGAGGCATTCATCATCTTAATGAATGTACCACATTTTCACTGTCATAGACCTTTGGTCACAAACTGCTTCTTTCCAACATTCTTTTCTGATATCACTTCTGTGTTATCTCCTGTTCCTGTGGACATTTGGGAAGCGACAAGTGGCAACTCCTACTTCCTCTGGCCTTGTGTGACCCCAGATTAACAAAAGATCTGGACTGTAAGACATCACTTTAGAATAGCTTCAAGTATTAGAGTGGATGGCCTTACAATCTTTAGACTGGACAAGGCAGGACAAGATAGCACAGAAGGATTTTAGTACCATATGCCCCTACTGCCTTTCATCTCCTACTTTTCTTCACGCAACACTGCAGATCTACACTACGAGGTGCCTTTGACAAGTTTCTAACACTATGTTTGCAGTGCCAGCATGAGAAAAGGACACAGTGACGAAATCTGCAATTGACAACAAATCATCCTTATAACATTTATTAAATTACTCTAGTGAGGGAGCTAAGCATAAAGCACAAGACTACCTACTGCTCCCTGGTGCAAGCGCCAATAGCAAAGGATTCATTGCTCTGGCACATCAGTGGGCCTTGGCAGCAAAACCGCCTGTAACCGCTTTGTGGTTTGTCACCCCACTGTCAGTAGGTAGTCACTATTTCTGACAGTAGCACTCCACAAGTCTTGCTGTTTAGGCTATTTCTAGCCAGGTCTTAACTCCTGAACACACCTCCAACATCCAACACGTCAACCGTTAGAACCAATTTTTCACTTCCTGTCTAATATAATCCATAGTGTAACATGTGCTTTTGTAACATTATAATCAACATTACTTGTTATTTGGTCTGTGCACAGTTTTATTGTTTTGGCTGATGGGTATATACTGTATATCAGTGGTGGCTCTTAGGCAGCAGTATCTGAAAAATCGGCTGAACATCAGTCTGTATTTTAGTCCAATCCTCCATTCAGAACAGCTTCAATTTTGGAATGTTGGTGGGTTTCCTCATGTGAATTACTTGCTTCAGGTCTTTCCACAACATTTCAGTTACTGTTAATAAAGTTAATGTTTTGAAGCCCTGACCTTATTTATAAACAAGGTCAGGGCTTCAAAACATTAACTTTATTCTTCATTAACCATTCTTTGTTTAAAAACGACTTCTACAGTGCTGCTTGAAAGTTTGTGAACCCTTTAGAATTTTCTATATTTCTGCATAAATATGACCTAAAACATCATCAGATTTTCACACAAGTTCTAAAAGTAGATAAAGAGAACCCAGTTACACAAATGATATAAAAATATTATACTTGGTCATTTATTTACTGAGGAAAATGATCCAATATTACATATTAGTGAGTGGCAAAAGTATGTGAGCCTCTAGGATTAGCAGTTAATTTGAAGGTGAAATTAGTGGCAGGTGTTTTCAATCAATGGGATGCCAAACAGGTGTGAGTGGGCACCCTGTTTTATTTAAAGAACAGGGATCTATCAAAGTCTGCTCTTCACAACACATGCTTGTGGAAGTGTATCATGGTACGAACAAAGGAGATTTATGAGGAGCTCAGAAAAAGAGTTGTTGATGCTCATCAGGCTGGAAAAGGTTACAAAACCATCTCTAAAGAGTTTGGACTCCACCAATCCACAGTCAGACAGATTGTGTACAAATGGAGGAAATTCAAGACCATTGTTACCCTCCCCAGGAGTGGTCGACCAACAAAGATCACTCCAAGAGCAAAGCGTGTATTGTTGTATGTGTAGTTGGTGAGGTCACAAAGGACAACCAGGTTAACTCGAAGCAAACTGAAGCCTCTCTCACAATTGGTAATGTATGTCATGAGCCCCCATCAGAAGAAACAAACTGAACAACAATGGTGTGCATGGCAGGGTTCAAGGAGAAAGCCCTGATTCCAAAAAAGAACCTTGCTGTCGTCTGCAGTTTGCTAAAGATTCACTGTGGACGAGCCAGAAGGGCCATTTGAAGAAGGTTTGTGGATGGATGAGACCAAAATAGAACTTTGTTTTAAAGAAAACGTTTTTATGTTTGGAGGAAAGGAACAAACACTGACCCATTCCAGCATAAGAACCTTATCCATATGGAAACATGGGTGGTGGTTAGTATCATGGTTTGGACCTGTTTTGCTTGCATCTGGGCAGGACGGGGGCTTGCCATCATTGATGGGGGGGGGCAAACAATGAATTCTGAATGATATCAGAGAAAATTCTAAAGAAGGAAAAATGTCAGGACATTCTGTCAATGAAACTGAACTGCAAGAGAAGGTGGCTGGGTCATGCAGCAAGACAACCGACCTAAGCACCACCAAAGTGTTCTACCAAAGAATGGTTACAGAAGAATAAAGTTCATGTTTTGGAATGGCCAAGTCAAAGTCCTGACCTTAATCCAATGGAAATGTTGTGGAAGGACCTGAAGCGAGCAGCTAATGTGAGGAAACCCACCAACATCCCAGAGCTGAAGCTGTTCTGTATGGAGGGATGGGCTAAAATTCCTCCAAGCCGGTGTGCAGGACTGATCAACAGCTACAGGAAACGTTTAGTTACGTTTAGTTACGTTTACTGCACAGGGGGGTCACACCAGATACCAGATACTTTTGCCGCTCACTAATATGTAATATTGGATCATTTCCCTCAAAAAATAAATGACCAAGCATAATACGTTTGTCTCATTTTTTAGCTGGGTTCTCTTATCTACTTTAGGACTTATTTTCTTGTAAAACTGATCGATGTTTTAGGTCATATTATGCAGAATATGAACATTCAAAGGGTTCACAAACTTCAAGCACCCACTGTCTATTGACCTATATATAATATATATCTAATATATTTATATATAGCTTTGCTTGCTTCCGTCAGTGCTTGCGATACGTCAGCACGTCCGAACATATTGTTCGGCAAGCGGCTTGTAAAACAAATACAACGTGAACAGAGGAGCAGTGTTTTGTGTTGTTAAAAGGCACAATAAGTAATTGTTTTCTCAGCCGATTTTTTAATGAGTCGTTTTTTATTTAAGGCTTTCGGATCTATGGGGGAGTTATAAAAAACGTTTTTGACTCCAGGTTTACACTCTTCTTCTCTTCTTACTACTTCTTCTTTCGGTTTCTCCCTTTATCAGCGGGTCCACCACAGCGAGTTAACGTTTCCACCTCACCCTGTCCTCCATGTCCTCTACTCTCATCCCAACTCCCTGAATATCTTCATTTACCACAACCAAATAACTCCTCTTTGGTCTTCCTGTCTGTCTCTTGCCTGGCAGCTCCATCTCCAACATCCTCCTACCAACATATTCACTATCCCTCCTCTGCACATGTCCAAACCATGTCAGTCTTCCCTCTCGAATTTTGTCTCCCAACTATCCAACCTGTGCTGTCCCTCTGATGATCTCATTCCTAATCCTGTCCACCCTAGACACTTCTAAAGAGAACCTCAACATCTTAAGTTCTGCCACCTCCAGCTCTGCTTCCTGTCTCTTTGTCAGTGCCACTGTCTCTAAGCCATACAACAAGGCTGGTCTCACTACTCTCTTATAAATCTTTCCTTTCACTTTTGCTGTGACCGTTTTGTCACACAGCACTCCTGACACTCTTCTCCACCCACTATATCCTGCCTGTACTCTCTTCTTTACCTCCTTTTCACACTCCCCATTTCCTTGGACAGTTGATCCCAAGTACCTGAACTCCTGGACCTTTGTGACCACCAATCCCTGTAGCCTGACTGTTCCACCTGCCTCCCTTTCATTTACACACATGTATTCTGTCTTACTACATTAGACTTTCATTCCTCTCCTTTCCAGATTATACCTCCACCTCTCCAAGTTCTCTTCTACCTTTTCCCTGTTCTCACTACAGATCACAATGTCGTCTGCAAACATCATAGTCCACGACGATTCTTGTCTGACCTCATCTGTTAGTCTGTCCATCACTAGAGCAAATAAGAAGGGACTCAGGGCCGATCCTTGATGCAGTCCCACCCCTACCTTGAAGCTATCTGTCACTCCTACAGCACATCTCACCGCTGTCACGCTGTTGTCATACATGTCCTGCGCGAATCTTACGTACTTTTCAGCCACTCGAGACTTCCTCATACACCACCACAGTTCCTCCCTTGGCACCCTGTCATAAGCTTTCTCCAAATCCACAAAGACGCAGTGTAGCTGTTTCTGACCATCTCTATACTTCTCCATCAGCAGTCTCAAAGCAAAAGTCGCATCCATGGTGCTCTTCCTTGGCATGAAACCATACTGTTGTGCACACACTGTCACCTCCTGTCTGAGCCTAGGTTCCACAACTCTCTCCCAACTCTTCATTGTGTGGCTCATCAACTTTATGCCCGTGTAAGAGCCAGAACTCTGTACATCACCCCTCTGCTTAAAAATCGGTACAAGCAAACTTTACCTCCATTCCTCCGGCATACTCTCATTCACCAGAATTCCACTGAATAATCTAGTCAAAAACACCACTCCCAGCTCTCCTAGACTTTTCCATACCTCAACCGGTATGTCATCAGGTCCCACTGCCTTTCCGTTCTTCATCCTTTTCAAAGCTTTCCTCACTTCGTCCTTGCTAATCTTTGCTACATCCTGTTCCACAATTTCTACGCCATCCAACCTTCTTTCCCTTTCATTTCTACATTCATCAACTCCTCAAAATACTCCTTCATCTTTCCCTCACCTCTCCTCACCGTCAGTCCAGTTCATTTCTATTCCTTAGATCACCCTGACCTGCTGCACATCTTTTCCAGCTCTATTCTCGTCTCGCAGCAGATACAACTCCTTTTCCTTCCTATGTCTAACCTGTCATACAACCCATCGTAGGCCTCTCTCTTGGCCTTTGACTACCTCCGCTCTTTGCCCTTTGCCGCACCTTCTAATTGTACTCATGCCTACTCTCATAGTTGCCCTCCTCGCTGGGGGAGAGACCGGCGGGGGGCAGGAGGCCATCTGTCCCGCGGCCGTCTGTCACCGAGCGCCCTCGCGACACACACTTCAATTGTGATGCCCTCTGGACCTACGACAGAAAATAACCTCGGATGCACAGCTTTCTATCATTCACGACGCGACACGGTTTCCAATGATTGACGCATAACCTAGCACAAAGGTACTATGGATGTGCCGGATGAGACACGCCCGAGTCGAACCGGGACCTTATCATACCTGTCCGTGATCCGTGTGAAGTCACGCTCACACCTGGGTGCACTGCTGCCTAGATGCATTACCACGCTTAGTTAATGGGAGGCACGCTTTAACCTTAGTCGCGCACATGACCGGAAAGCATCAACGCCATATTGTGAACACTTACAGCTCGGTCTGTAGACGGACACGTGGTCACCTTTACAAGACACTGTTCTTCACATTGTCTCTGCATAAATAGCCGACGTAACATAGGTTGACGTCCGTTGCCGCACGCACACTGTATACAGTGGTCCCGTTATGAGCCTCACACATCCACTTATCCTGAAGTCGACACGAGAAGCATACCTGGAACACCGCAGACACCAATCCGTGATGCCTGGCACAAATGCGGAGATCACGCTGAGGTGTCACCCACGTGCCGACTATCCGTACGCTAAATCACAACCAACTTTGTATTATTAAAGGAACCGACGTAGCCAAAAAGGATAGCGCAGCGCTCAAAGAACGTTTGCCAAGCAGACAGAAGCGCTGTTAACTAGTACAGAAACTACTGCAGCTGAACCCCCCCCAAGAACACCACTCTACCAGCAACTAGAATTGAGAATAAAGAAGAAACGGAACAATAATCAGCCAGAAGCGGAGGCTGGCGGCGAACTAATGGTCGCCTGGTGGGGGAGCGGGGGGATGTAGTCTTACCTGTTGTGCTCCTCCCCCACTTCTTATAAGGGTCAACCTTGTCTTCCTTCTTTTGGACATATGTGTTAACCACAGCCAATGCGCACTCCAATTATCTGCACGAATTGCAAGATACGACGCACTCGCGATCAGCCGCTGTGCTAGGTTCCTATGTACGCACTAAACACCAACGGGCTCGCCCTCACATTCCTCAGCTCGCCTTGTATCAATACATTCACACACGAACATGCAGCTAGCATTGGGAACGTGCTCGCGGCAGCACACCACACAGATCACCACTGATATCTTCCAGTGCAGCACGCACGGGCCAAGATCAGAGACAGTGGCTGTCAGTTAGACAACTGCTAATCTGAAACGTCCCCACCACGTGAATCTCTATTCGCTCTATGCACGGTCCTCCACACCGACCAAACAGATCCACGATGAACAACAGTAGCAGAAATGTGGAATAAGTATAGAACACGGACATCACCAATCCGCACTTCCACCACGATGTACAGGCACCGTGCCCTGGACATGTGTCCCAGCTATCAGAGTCCCATTATTATCCTATCGACACCCTTTTCACCCTCAACGACATTTGTTACATAGTCCGCCTTCAGGACCACACCAACTCCATTTCTCTTCCTATCCACACCATGGTTAGAACAGTTTTTTGAAACCTGCACCAATTTGCATCGACCTTGCTACCCTCCCTTTGTCTCCTGCACACACAAAAAACATGACCTTTCTCCTCGCATTTCATATCAGCCAGCTCTCTACCTTTCCCTGTAATCGTCCTACATTAGGGTTGCTACCCTCAGCGGCTATATTCTGGCCCTCCTGATTTCTCTCCGTCTCCTCCCTCCTCTTCGTCTTCGGCAAACAGTAGTCCAATTTCCGCTGGTGCCCTGTTTGCTACCAGTACCAGTGATGGTCGTTGTTCACCCGGGCCGCGACCGATCCGGTATGGTGAAATTATTATGAACTCGCATACTTTATTTGGCAAATGTTTTACACCGGATGCCCTTCCTGTCGCAACCCTCACCATTTATCCGGGCTTGGGACCGGCACTAGAAATACCCTGCCTGAGCAAACTAGCGGCTGGTTTGACTCCAGTTACTTCGAATTCAATAAATGATACACTCAAAGACATGGTACAACACAGCATAAGTGTATGAGTACAATAATATGTTGTTTAATAAATAATAGAATTAATAAATAATAGATTAACAATAGTGGATATAGTATATGTAGTATAAGTATTAGTATAATACTAGTATACAAGTATATAAACTAGTGACTACTATATTATACAATTATTTATACTACATATAGTATGTACTACTGCTAATATATTACTATTATTGTTTTATTATGTTACTATTATTAGACCAGAATCAGGCATGTGTTTTCTAATACAATCTTCGGAGAATTCTGAGAAGTTACCTGGACCAATATGGCGGCGACGTTGACGTATGATCTAGCGGCCAACGCGGCGTCTGGATATATTTGTCTATGCACTAGGCCATACCCAAATCTGTACCAAAACCCAGTGAGTCACAGGTCCCAGCATGCACTGCGCGCTCTTCTACAGAGGGAGGGGGTAGTTATAGGCGTGGTGTCTGCTCTAGAGCTAACCAAGTTGATACTCGTACCAGGAAACGCTATATCACATTTACGGAACTGTGCAGCCCAGCAGATCGAACTCAGCATCACATTCTTACGCGGCGTTTGTTTCTGATAATGGCAAACTACATCCATGTTCCGGAGGGCGCTCCTGTGGTCCCGAAGCTCAATGTAACAGTGGACGAGCAGGATTACAGACCCGGGGCTTTGCAGTTGATGAAGCAGCTCCGACCCCATTGGAAGCCTACCGAGGTCAAAATGAAGGTAACGCTTCTTTCCGCTGCACGAGCTGCACGGACTCGGCGCGTGTGGACGGCTGTTTGAGACTCGCCGTGCGGACTTGTGCATTAATAATAACACGCAGGCAGATTGTCAATGGCAGTTGCGTCACCACTCCGTGCCACGCGCAGCCGATTCCTCCGAAGCGAATAAGTACAGTATTGTGATTAGTACTCGCTGAATATGCTGATTATTGAGTGATCCTGTATCGGATTGGGACGTTTGACTGCTATATTCGCGGTGCGCATAATCAGGTATATGGTGGGTGGGTGGACTCGACACGCGATTAGAAACGCTTCGAAACAGTGAAACGGGTAACGACCTGGAGAGTCTCATGATCTGAGCAAACGAAGCCTCGTTACGTGTTGTTGGTTCTAAAGGTTCCAGTTTATGAATGGTTAGTCTTTGGAGGACCGCCACCGACCGAACGCAAAGTGCGGATAATCTCAAACCGCGTGGAACTGCGTACTTTGGCTCACTGGATCGAACCAAATGACTCCTCTGCAGTCTTTCTCCGGATGTTTCTACTCATTTTCCTCAAAATATCATCTTAACAGTCCATGTATAAACAAATGCTCACCAAATTGTCTTATTAACATGTTATATTAACAATTATTATGTTAACATTAGCTTATGTTAACATTAAGTACCGTCGATGTAATTTCTTCATTTGTACGTACGTCTAAAGCCTAGAGGTGTGAAGTCATTACATTCTTTGCAAAATATTACATTTAATTAAGTATTTTCGGAATCGTAGGGCACGACTGCGCATTTGGAATACATAGCTTCTAATTTCTATTTGTGTTTTGTAAATAACACCAGATATACGACGCTCCACTGCAGATATTTTCATTACGAGGTGAGAGGGAGATTAGTAGTATATTATTAGTATATGTTATGGTAGAGTGCAAAACTGTGTTAAACCATGCCAAACGAGCGAACAAAATCAAGAAAACCTGTTTATTTAAAACTGGAGCAGAAGAAAGAAAACCTCTTCGTAACGTAGCGTAAGAGTTGAGCCTCACGCCCACTTCAGCTCCTTCTCATTCCGTGCTCATTTCTGAAATACCTGTTCGGATCGTCAGTCTCACACAGTGATCTCACTCCCTACAGGTGTGTGTGTGTGTGTGTGTGAGTCGGAGTAAGGGCTGAGTGAATCACTGAGTGCGCTTACATGCACTTAATAATCCCATCGTAGTCGGATTTCTGCAGTTATTCTGACTATTCAGGTGATCATGAATACAGCATACTCAGATGTTGGAAGTCAGATTAAGAAATCTGATAAAGACCAGTAATCAGAGGACTCGTAGCATGCGTACCAGTTACCCGACTATAACCTGTGTTTTCAGTCAGCGCATGTGTGCGACCCTTCCACCACGGTTGCCAAGTCTGTATATTCTAAAGATTCAGCTTTATTTGGAAAGTAGATCAATGACTGATTTGTGTTTGAATGGATTGGTCATATTCAGTAACAATAGAAAGAAAAGGTCAGGTTATAATGAGGCTGGGCGGAACGCCGGTATGCATTGTTCCTATACCTCCATACCGGTGCGTAGCAGAAACACCGGTCTAACAAATGGGCAGAAAATGATGTAATATTTTTCGCTGCTGAGCTCTGAGCAGAACTACATCACCGAACAGCATGCTGGGTAAAGCTCGTTAGCCAGGAGCATTACATAGATCACGGCCTAGAAACAGTCTGTTGGCCGCTGGGAAAGGCTCCGTCAGATTAAAGAACAGAACACAGGACTGGGTTATAAAGGGAGATCGGAGATGCGAAGAAGAACCCCGTTATGAACGCAGTAACTCTGCAGAGATTCCGAGTAATGAGTAGGCACAAAAACGGGCACCTCTCTCTCTTAAGCTCTGTCTTTGAGGTGGCAGATTGCACAATAAAATCTGTTTACATTCGAGTCCTGTTTCCTGCATTCTGGTTTGTTGATTTGGTGGGGCAAAGTAAACCTTAGTAATCAAAGCCTTCATTATTTACATATCTAACGGATTCGGACGACTTTAGCGTGATTGGCTTCAGCTGGTCTCATATAACCGATTCTGTGCCGCTCAACCACATGAACGGCACAGTGCTTTTACTAGCTCTAATTCATACCTCAGTTCAGGTCCGCTCATAATTCAAAGCTTCAGACACGAGATGGTTTGTTTGCTGATATGATGAGGAGGCGGCGTCAACTAGATGGTCTCCCTAAATACCGCATTACTGATGATGGACTAGGGAAACTACTAAGGGCTTTGTTATCCATTTTGAACACAACCATGTCTCCGACATGGAAACATGGATTACATACATGGCGAAAATAAGCCACAAAGCTAGCAACAGCGTCAGGCAGGTGAATCTCTAATCAATAAACACACACACACACTTGTGTGTGTATATATACTTAAAAATACCTTGAAACGAATGTTTGGCCCTACCGCCCAGCCCTAGTTTGTCATGAACATTGCTTTAGACAGATGCATTGGACTCAGCTGGTCTCGACAACAATTTCTGAGTCCAGCATACCCCAAGATTGAGACAAGACCGAGTCCAAGTGAGTTTGAGACCGAGATCGGACTTGAGTACGACTACACACTACGATCCTCTAATGCACTCAGCAGTGTGTGACATAGGGAGTCATGTGGTGGGGGTGATGAGCGCTGGGCAACGTAGTGAGGAAAAGCCGGTTGTGTTTTAAGCATATTTAATGTATGCTGTGCTTTGATATATACAGTATATATCGGTTTACCCCTCGGTTTATGATAAATTCAACTTAGGATAGATTTATCAGAATCCCCATCGAAAGTCGGGGAGTACTTGTGGAGCACACCTGCTGGTTTTGGTGAATTGAAACTTCTCCCAGTGATTTTGGGGCAGGCCCTCGTCTTCATCTGATTTTCTACTTGTGAGGGCCTGCCCCAAAATCACTGGGAGAAGTTCACCCAAACCAGCAGGTGTGCTCCACAAGTACTCCCCGACTTTCGATGGGGATTCTGATAAATCTATCCTAAGTTGAATTTATCATAAACCGAGGGGTAAACCCTCGGTGGTGTGCTTGAACTGCCACCAAATTTAGACTTTGGTCCAGTGTGTGACATACAGGGAGTAGGCTCGTGAGGAGTGCCCCCTAGGCCAGGTAATGTAAGTGCGTCAGAACTGTACATCTTACTCCGATCTAGAAATCAGATTAAGAAATCCCAAAAAGGCAGCTGGATGTTACCCAGTAATCGGAGTACTCATGGCATGTATACCAGTTCCCCGATTACAGTCTGTGCTGTCAGTCTGCGCATGTGCGCTTGCGTTCCCTCACGGCTGCCAGGTCTGCGTATTCTAAAGACTTTATTCAGCCTCTTTTTCCTTTTACTTGAGTGTTTTTTTTTGTCGGATTATTAGGGGCAGGTAAACGCACTCTGATTTTCCAGTTGTTGTGGTTAGGCCTGTTATTACAAGCCCTATCTATGATGAGATATGAAGATGGAGGACATGCCTGATGTGTCATTCTGTCGTTTGCTGTGCAGTTTGTGATGTCACAATGTAGTCAAATGGCTGAAAAGTGGGATTTTTGTTTTACTTGCTGATGTGTTCAGACTGCTGTATTGATTTTGCCATATGCATGCATGCATATTTTATGACCATCAATGAATCATATATTTGAGTAGCTTGAAATCAACAGAAAGTACTTAGAAATTATTTGCATGACAGTGTGATAAAACCAATTGAATAATTGTGACACTGATGACAGACCCTGTTACAGTTGGTTTATTGCTATGCCATATGGTAGTGTCAGAACTGCAAATACTTCTGGAAACTCATGACAAAGGAGGTTCACGTAAAGCTTAAGTAACAACCTATTTCCCTTCGAATGTGAAAGGCAAACAGCTTTTCTCTGTGTAGCAGTGTAGGAGCACATTATATGTCTGTTTCCTAGAAGAGACCGAAGCTCAAACTAGTTCTCCTAGTTCTGCGCCTGCTGTTTGACCTTACACAGCTATTGTTTCTATTGCTGTTTGTGCCTCCCAGTGCAGTGGAGACTCTCCTTCAGTCTTATCTGATCAGGGAAGGTCGCATTCTGGGTTTCAGTCAGCAGACGGAAGAGGGACTTGCATATGATGCCCATAGTAGAGAAGAAATAATTCCAATTGCTTCTTTAAACCACATGAGCAGCCTTGTCTTGCATGTGTTAAGCTTCAGTGATGATTAGAGAACATGGTCAGTTTTTTGTCTTACAACCTGAAATCATATCTCGTGCAAAGTATAATTTCCATCAGACTGTTTGAAAATGTCTCTACTAGCACTGCATACCTTGATTGGGGAATATTTGCCCATTCTTCTTTGCAGAGTTTTTGGAGTTCAGTCATACTTCATGGTGCGTAACATTGGAACTCCCACTTCTATCCATAGAAATCAGAGTTTAGATTTAGGTCTGCGCTCTAACTTGAGGACATTCACCTTCCTATCCGGTGGGATATCTGTTGCTTTGTTGGTGGTTTGTTTAGGGCTTGGAGGGGGGCATGATTCCTGCTTACAGCATCCTTGTGATTTTGCTTATTCCCATTGTAATGTGTTTATTATTATTATTATTGTTATTTTTATACAATGACTGAGAGAGGGAGGCGGAGCTGCTTTTTCATGCACAGATTTGAGCTGAACGCCCCTCTACTGTGTTGCCAAATTAAGGATTTTGTAGCTGCAACCCCAATTCAGAAAAAGCTGACTTTTATTTCATAGCAAACAGCATGAACCCAAGATATTTCAGTTTTTTTCTGGTCAAGAACAGAACCGTCATTCATCAACAGCTGATAGAACCACATGGACAAGGGATTACTTTATCAAACCTTTACCAAGCTCTACAATACAGAGTTACATTCACAAATACCACTTAAAACGTTACTGTGCTAAAAAGAAGCCTTATGTTATAACCATGTCGAGAAGGGGCGTCGGCTTCTCTGGGCTTGGAGGCATCTGGGATGGACCATCATACAGTGGAAAAAGTGTGTTATGGTCAAACCAATCCGTATAACAGATAATTTTTGGAAGAAATGGACACCATGTGACCAGAGGTGAATAGGACCATCCAGACTGTTCGAGGAACAACACCAAAGTCTTTGGTCACCGTCTTCCGTCCCTAAAGGAACTCTACAGCACCCGCTGTCTCAGAAGGGCACTCAACATTAAAAAGGACAGAACACCTGTACCTGTAGGGTACCCGATGTTTGAACGGATGCCCTCTGGCAGACATTACAGACAACTGAAAACTAGGACAAACCGATTAAAAGACAGTTTCTATAACAGGGCCATTGCTCTGTTAAATGTGACTTCGGGTTTTGTGCAATTTTGTATTGTACAATGTCATTTTATAATGTTAGATTTCATCATTTAAAGGTTATTTAAAAGGTCATTTAAAAACACTAACTGGCCCATGTGCAAGCGCTTTTTTAAATTTTTTTTTTTAATGTGAATTTGTGTGTAAGGTTTAGCTTATTTTATCTTACCTTGTTTAATTTAATTTTTATTATTATTATTATTATTATTATTATTATTATTATTATTATTTTGTCTCACGAAGAGAGACTTGCAGTTCAGTTTCGTTGTGCAAGTGTACAAGTACAATGTGCAATGACAAAGTTTATTCCTTCAGAAGCCAGGCTCTGTTGTGGTATGGGGTCGGGTCAGGGCCCTTGGCAAAGGTCATTTACTCTTCTGTGGTGGCAGCATTAATGCAGAAAAGTACACTTGGTTATTAGACCAACATCTGCTGCCTTCAAGACGACTGAAATATGTAAATCCCTTCCAGTCCCTCATTGTTTTTAAACATTTTAGTTATTTTCTTACACTTTCGTTGATAAACTGGAGATCCTCTGCCCATCTTTACTCCTCAAAGACAAAACCTTTTGTGGATACTGCTTTGGTACCAAATCATGGTTATAATCACCTGTTGGCATCACCTGTTTGAAATCACATCATTGCTTAGGTTTTTTACATCATTACTAGCCCTAAATTGGTTGTGTTCAAACTTTTTTTTTATAATGTGCTGCAGGCCTGAAATGCAGGACTTAATGTTTATTAACAAATAAAATGATGACCAGAAAAAAAACCCTGAAGTATCTTGGGTTCATTCTGTCTGGAATGAAATAAAAGTCGAAGGAAGTGTAAGACTCACTGCATATTTTTAATTTGCATTTTTTCGTACCAACTTTCTCTGATTGGTTGTTGTAGATTTGGCAAGCTTTCAGACTCCTCTAGTGAGTTACTTTTTTTCCCCCTTACAAACCACAGCTACTTCCCACAGCTCTCTCTCCACGACTCCTCTGCTCCAGCAGACATACCCAGCACACGGCACACGGCAGCTCACACAGACGGGACTGAGTATAGTGCATAGTTTAGAACTCCATTTTGTAATTTCAATGAATGAATCAACATGATGTTGTTTTGAATTATGCACGTCAATCGTTCCTCCTGTCCGGAGAGTAAGAGGGAAGCAACGATATGTAGCTACTCCACTGCCCTGACATGCAGCCCTGCATCGGGCTAAGCTTGTGAGATTGTTGTTGCATGAACAGACTGACCGATCACAGCCATAATGACGTGCAGGTCCTTCAAAGGTGCCATTGACCTTCAGCGTCCTTCTGGTAGTTTTGCCTAAGGAATCAAAACCACTACAGGCATGTTAATTGCGTATTAACATAATACTGTGGCTGTTGGGCTCAGACAGAGTGGGAGGCGAACACTCAAATGTTGTTTAAACAGGTGAGTTATATATAATGGAACTAAAGTGGATAGGCATTAGTTCTGGTGTGGACAGGAAATGGTGAACCAGAATGGCAGACTGGAAGCCCAGCAGTTCAGGGTCAAGGCTAATAACCCGGCGAGACAGATACTGGAAGTGCTCAGAGATTTCGTAAACAAAAGGGATAATCAGAGGGCACTGAAGAGCACAGACTAAGAATAGTAGGAAGGCCCATCTGAACTGCTATGAGATATGTAATGGGACAGTGTCAGTAATGTTTATATGGTACAGAGAATCATAAATAACTGGCAAAGAGGTTATGATACAACACAATAACTTTGATGGTCAATATTACTACCAGCAAATCTTTATGTCATGTACTGCATTACCACAGAGGTTCGAGTCAGTAGTTTTTAGTAAGCTAAATAGGAGGACATGATGTTTGTGTCACCTTCAGGAAATGCGATCAAAGCATTTATCTAGGGCTGGCCGATATGGGAAAAAATTAATCACATTATTTTCATATCAGTGGATAATATCACAGTGTAAATCAAATCATCCTTTATGAGATGTCATAAGGTTCATTTTGGTTTAAATATTGCTTATTCTGTCACAAGTAGAACATGACAGATGTACTGCAGAACATTATACAGCTATATTTCAAGTAAATAAAATGGGTATATATTATAAACTTAAATCTTAAGTCTGACCAGTCTAAAGCTTCAAGTGTTACAAGAGAACACAAGCAAAGGGGACGGCTAAGTGCTTTGGTGGATTCCAAATAAGGTGGGCGATCTGGTGAAAGTATTCCATCACAATACTTAGTATATCTAAGTGATTTTTATTGAAAATGTGCTGCACTTCATTAATGTAAGCAGGAATAATTAGGCTCTTCCTAATGTAACTCGCAGTTGGTCAGCGTTCCCTGATATGCTCAGAAACACATACTGTATATCACAATAACAAAATTGATCACAGTGCGATAACATTTATCTCACCACCCCATGCCTCCCATTAGAGGAAAATGGGGCAGATGCCAAGCTTGACTCCTGATTGGTTCCTGTCATTCTTTCCGTTGGTTCTCCCTAGTAGTGGACCTGAGTACCAACGTGCATACATCTAGAATCAGAGTTTGTATGTTCAGACAATCTCTGCCCTCGTTGTATCAGAGATGGAGTCTCATGATGTGGTTCCTCAAATCACGCTTTAAGCAAAGTTATACAGTTGGCAGGGTTTGTGATGTAGAATAACATCATACTGTCCTTCTGGCTATGCTGGTGCATTCACAGCCATCTGCAGTTCCTCTGTAGAGGAAGGTTTGTCTGAAGCCGTACATGTTACAGAATGTTTAATTTTTGGTCAAAAATGGAGTGAAACAAACTTCAAATCCAGCTATGCATAGCTATACACACACGCTTCAGTAAGCATGATGTTGGTGTGCAGCCACAGTGCTGTTTATGCCAAACCTAGCTCTTTGACCACACAAGCAAACACGTTTTGCTACATTTTTTAATCGTGAGCAATAGCAGTCCTGCACTGTAGTGCGCATTTTTCCCTGCATGTTGATTATGAATGATGTTTTAAAAATGTCTGATCAGTTTTCTGTCACACGACACCTCTCTCTTATAAAGAAAACCTCAGACAAGTTGCTGCAATCTGTTTCTAGTACAGTCAGTATGTGTAGTGTGTTATGTAATAGCAACGTAGGCAGTATGGAGAATGTTTGGCAGTATAATTTGGTCCTGGGTTCGATCCCGGGTGGAGCAGTTTGGATCCTTTCTGTGTGGACTTTGAATGGTTCCCCATGTCCATGTGGGTTTACTCTTGGTGCTCCGGTTTCGTCCCACAGTCCAAAGACGTGCTTTAGGTTAATTGATTACACTAAAGTGGCCCATGTGTGTGCTCTACAATGGAACGGTGCCCTGCCTGGGGTTGTTCCTGCACTGTGCCCTGTACGGACGGCTGGGCACCGGCTCTTCTGTGACCCTGTCCAGGATTAAGAAGATAAGAATGTGAGTGAGTAAATGGTTTAATTTTAACTAATCTAACCCTAACCTTGTATGTCCTTGACTAAATGACTGGCTGGACCTTTCACATGCCTTTTATGTGCAGTGGAACTCAATTCAGTAGTTACTGATTAACTGACTTTTTGGTGAGTTTCGTGGTTAGTCTGTGCTTGTTCCCTTAAAGGGGTGAAAAGAGAAGATTACAGTGTGTAAACTGCAAGCTATTTCATAGACCTGAAACAATTCGGTTCTAGATTTTAATTGCGACAGCCGACAATGTGCACACAGTTTTCTAAACTATAAGTTTTGATAAATTCAGTGTTGCTTGTGGTGTTTGTGCTGATTTTTTTTGGTTTTGATGGAAACCGAAATCTCTCCAGACTGGTTCCTTGGCCCCCTCTCTACTGTGGTACCAAAGTTCGCTGCTACATTTCCCAGCGTTCTTTGACAGGTTAAAATTGAAACTTCTCAGCTTTGACAATCGTAAGCTTTAGTGATGTTGGAAGTGTGCATGTTTCTGCAGTGTAGTAGATAGTTGTGTTTGTTTAGCACATGAGATAAAGGTGAAATCTTTTGTATTGGTTATTTTTACATTTACAGGCAGTAAGTAGGCAGGTGCTAAATATAGACGGAACTAAACATGCAGCATGTGAGTTAGAAGGAAAGAACAATAATTTGCATAACCAGAGCTG
This sequence comes from Ancistrus triradiatus, assembly GCA_025084515.1. Lineage (NCBI taxonomy): Eukaryota > Metazoa > Chordata > Actinopteri > Siluriformes > Loricariidae > Ancistrus > Ancistrus triradiatus. The sequence goes on along the minus strand of JAJAGP010000740.1, from coordinate 287,959 downwards.
ATACAGAAGTAGTAAAGCACTCTTAAATGACTCATTTACTATCTTTGGGCCGAGTTGCAGACACTGGAGGCAGATATACTTATGAGCTTGATGAGGCAAACAGGACGAAGATGAAATCTGTAAATAAAGTATGTAATTCACTGCATAGGAATGTAAAAATATATTATTGTCATACACCTTCTATTTAAATTGAGGAAAATGTATGCTGTCAGGTCCATAATTTTATATTTACATCACTTAGCGGTAAACAACTACATAAGCAACAGTGGGTTGGATTGCTCAAGGGTACAACAGTGGGTAGCGTTGGGTGTTGTCATTACCTTTAGTTCTGCATTGCTACAGTCCCATAATTGTTCATATGAATGTTAGTGTATTTAATGAGCTTAACCTCAGGCTTTATCTATGGGAGAACCCCACCCTTTTATGTAGTACATTTATTTAAAGAAAATAAAGGATGTGGCCCTACTGACTGTGCAAGCAGTGTTTCAAAGAAATTAAGCTCCACGGACAAAAAAATTTGTCACCTGTGACTGAAACATCCCTAATGCCTCCATGAGCAGGAATAACCGCCACAATTCAATTTGGCTCAGACTGCACAAGTTTCTGGATGTAGATCATCAGTTCAGCCAGACTTGCATTAAATGATTGCACCATTGGGCCAGATTTTGTGGATGCCTTCCCTAGCATCTTACTTGTTGTACCAGGGAGCCTCACAGATTTTCAAGAGGATTCACATTTGGGGATTTTGCAGGTCCGTCCAGATGTGCTCCTGAAAGTTCATCATACCAGTCAGTCCCTTTTGCAGCCTTGTGAATGTGAGAATTGTCGACTTGGAATACAGGGATAGGAATGATATGTTCCTCGTTAAGATGATGAGCAAAATGCAACACCTGGTTCAAATTGTCTGTCCCCTCAAAGAAAGGACCCATTTCCACATAATCAAAACAAGCCCAGAACATCACAGAACGTCCTCCAGCTTAAACCACACTTTGCATGCAGTCCTCATTGAAGGCTTCTTGAGGGCTTCGATGAACATGACACCTAGATTCATTCACATACAGGCAGGAACGAGATTCATCTGACCAGATAACACGTTTATAAGTGAGCAAAGGCCTCTTATGTGCCACTCTGCTCCATATGTTCATGGTATGCAGTTCCCTGAGGAGTGTTCTTCCAGAAACTGATTGTGAAGGACCTGCACTGACTTCTAGAATGAGTCAATAAACCTGCAAATTCAGCTACTTCCTTCACACTTTGACCTGTGGCACGGCCTGTTGCAATCACTCCTTGTGGACAGTTGTTAACATCTGCTTTGGAACTGAATTTCCACACATCGAACAAGACGTTCGCTGCACCGTACCATGAGTCCCGTCGCACGCGTGCAGATATTTATAGCCTGGTGGTCCACCATCTGAAAGGCAAGTTGCAAGACAACTGACGAAGTACCATGCTGTCCATGCACACAATGATCATGAAGCCGAGGAATGAAGGAAGGAGGCTCACAAGACGTGGCCAGAAGTGACGTGTATAGGCTGTTAAAAAAAAATCTAGTAATTAAAAAAAAAACAACTATTGATTCCAATCTCTTGAACGCTATTGCATTTGTCTCTTTAATGTGCCAAATGAATAGTCTGACTTCTTTCTTCTCGTCTCACCAGTGTTTCACAGATGGCATTACCAACAAGCTGATTGGCTGCTATGTGGGTGGAGTGTTGCAAGACGTGGTGTTGGTTCGCATCTATGGAAACAAGACGGAGCTTTTGGTGGACAGAAACAATGAGGTGAAGAGCTTTCAAGTCCTGCAGGCACACCGATGTGCCCCACGCCTATACTGCACTTTCAACAACGGACTCTGCTACGAGTTCCTGGAGGGCATGGCTTTGGAACCTGAGCACATCCGCAACCCTGCAATTTTCAGGTTAGGAACAGCCACAATAGCGCACACACACACACACACACACACACGTTGTCTTTAACATTAGCATAGTTTCCTTGGAAGCACACGGGGAAGTTGGATATATCTACCAAGTTAGTCTTTAACGCTGTGAGAACCTTGAGAACACAACCAACATGGGGTACGTTTCCCCAAACCCATGCTTGTGTATCTACGTTCTCTTCCATTTGCTGGAACAGGTTTAGATGATAGTATTCCACATCGTGTTATTCATATGAACATTTTCTTCCTTTGCATTCAGCTGATGTGGTTCTATATAGAAAACGTGTCCTTTAAAGAGCTGTGAGTGGCTATTTAAATAAAGTGTCTGAACTAACCGATCGGACAGCGTGTGTGTACCGACTGACACTGACCTTTATAAGAGGGGAGGAAACTCTAACAGAATATTCTGCCTTTCAAAACCACACCAACACTGTGTGTTTAGCACAGTAAGCTGACATGTTGATATTTCCCAGGTAAAACCTTTAAACCTCACCTGTCATTAGGGCTGGGCTTCGTTTGCATTTTAGCAATTCAGTTTTCATCGATTCCAAGTTTCAGCTCCAAATTGATGACAAAAGGTGCCAAATGTTTACATGTAAAGAATATCTTAATTTTTATATATATATTTCAACTCTGCGATTCCTGAATTTTAGCCATTTTATTGCTAACAAGAAAGGGGCATCAGACTGGCTGCATCGCCTATGCCAGTGAAGTGCTAGCACTTTCTATGGTGCTGGCTGATGCAGTGTTTGGGCTAGGAGACTGCAGTCGGCCGAGCTCAGTTTATTTGAAGTTTGTGAACTCTTTAGAATTTTCTATATTTCTGTATATATGACCTAAAACATCATCAGATTTTCACACAAGTCCTAAAAGTAGATAGAGAACCCAGTTACACAAATGAGACACAAATATTATACTTGGTCGTTTTTTTATTGTTTGGAGAAAGGAAAACACTGCATTCCAGCATAAGAACCTTATCCCATCTGTGAAACATGGTGGTGGTAGTATCATGGTTTGGGCCTGTTTTGCTGCATCTGGGCAGGATGGCTTGCCTCATTGATGGAACAATGAATTCTGAATGATATCAGAGAATTCTAAAGGAAAATATCAGGACATCTGTCCATGAACTGAATCTCAAGAGAAGGTGGGTCATGCAGCAAGACAACGACCCTAAGCACACAAGCCGTTCCACCAAAGAATGGTTACAGAAGAATAAAGTTCATGTTTTGGAATGGCCAAGTCAAAGTCCTGACCTTTATCCAATGGAAATGTTGTGGAAGGACCTGAAGCGAGCAGCTAATGTGAGGAAACCCACCAACATCCCAGAGCTGAAGCTGTTCTGTACGGAGGAATGGGCTAAAAATTCCTCCAAGCCGGTGTGCAGGACTGATCAACAAGCAGCTACAGGAAACGTTTAGCTGCAGTTATTGCTGCACAGGGGGGTCACACCAGATACTGAAAGCAGAGGCTCACATACTTTTGCCACGCACTAATATGTAATATTGGATCATCATTTTCCTCAATAAATAAAATTGGACAAGTATAATATTTGTGTCTCATTTGTGTAACTGGGTTTCTCTTTATCTACTTTTAGGACTTGTATGAAAATCTGATGATGTTTTAGCTCATATTTCTGCAGAAATATAGAAAATTCTAAAAGGGTTCACAAACTTTCAAGCACCACTGTATTTGAAGCCTAAAATGCATTAGTAGGAGCTGCTAATAGAATAGAAATTACCCTTTTTTAATGAATAACCTGTTCCTGAAACGGGTTCCGAATCAGAATCTGGTTTTGATACCCAAACCCTTTGTGTCGTGTATGGTGTGCTTCCAGATAGATTGTGGTCCATTTACATCATGTATATGCATATATAATATTACATTATTGTATTGCATTTATAATGATAATAAATAATAATTTTTTGCATGTTTTTTTTTTTTTTATTACTTTAGGCTCATTGCAAGGCAGCTGGCAAAGTACCATGCTATCCATGCACACAATGGCTGGGTGCCCCAATCTGATCTCTGGATCAAAATAGGAAAGTACTTTTCCCTCATCCCCACACAGTTTGATGATCTGGGAAAGAACCAAAGGTGAGGCATTAGCCATGAATACTACTTAACTTTTAACAGACACATTAAATCAGATTTTTTGTTTGGTGCCGTTGGTCCACTGACCTACTTGTTATTAATAAAATCCTCTGAGAATTCGCTCATCTGAAGTGCAGAAGGTTATAAATGAAGTGGGTGTATTTCTGCCTGATACCCATGAGCAGTACTGGCAGTTATTTGTAATGCCCTACAGTGACCATTGTGCTTGCTCTCGCACATCGATGAGCCTTGGGTTCATGGGCTGACCCTCCTCAGGCCGCTGTTGGTAGGCACTGCTGACCAGGACCACCCCACAAGCCTTTTTGTTCAAGATATGCATCTTGCAAGGAAGAGTGAGACTAAAGTCTTCCCTAATTAAAAATGCATACTAAAACCGTGGAAAGTGGTTTTGTTTGGTTATTTATGTACAAAACCAAGTGTCACAATTATTTTTGTACTTAGAAACAGGGTTGAGTGTTTATGCAGTGTTAAACATCACTTATTGTTTTACCACAATAAATACCACTTGCCAAGAGAAATAACACCTTTAACCTTCAGTGGCTCTCAAATAACTGTGTGGCTGAATAAGCTGATATCTGAAACTGGAACCTTCTTCTGTTATCAGATAAGGCATGTTGGCATCAAATACTTAAGATGGTCCTAAAAGGAAAAGAGGGGAGGGCGTGAGATTTGACGTGCCATGAGGATATAACTTGTAGGGCTGTGAGAGTAACTGTGTTACTGCAGTACTGCGGTTATGTGATGCCCACCATGGTGCCAACTCACGACTGCAGTCATCACTATGGCTGCGCACTGCAAAGCAATGAGCACCTATTGCACGGTAATTCGCTGCAGCCTCGTGCGATCCCCATTATTGTATTTCCATCTACCGTCTGGGGGGTGCAGCCCGTCCGAACCCCCTCAGTCACCGGTCCCTGCAGTTCCTAGCTGAAATGCTAGATGGGAAAAATAGACTAAAACTTTTGACTAAGGGACTAAGATGGGGGGCCTTTAAAAACATTGTCAATCTGGCAGTTTCTACCAAATGTGAATCAGAATCGTCCAGGGTGCTTTGTGAAATCGTTTACATTTAATTCACTGCTAATTTTGTTAAAGTTGTGAGACTGTTTCACACGAGTTTGTTATAAAGCTGAAAGTGGCATCCAGATCGGCCTTCGATCGGTATCGACTGTCGTCCGATCGTGCTGAGGGGTCTTCAGCAGTCTTTATCGGCCCTAAATACACTGATTGGTTCATCTTTAAGTAGCACCATAGCAGCTACCTGGGATGCCATAGCAGCCTCCTAGATACCTAGTAAAGGAGAAGACTGCTATTAAGTCTTTTAAGGGGCGATTATACAATGTGTTAAATGCCATGATGGCAATAATTGACATGGTTTTGTAAAAAAAAAAAATTTTTGTGTGTGATCTGAAACTAATAAATCCTGCTATGGATGTTTTCCAGAACATGTTTTATCCCACTTACTAATGGCACCAACAATTCTAGAGCTGACTGTTTATTAGGTCATTCTCTTCGGCAATAAAAAACAATAAAAATAATTTCATCAATAACCAGCAGGTTGCTTGGTGATACAAGCTAGCTGGAAACTGCAGTTCTGTGGGCCTGGCATTTAAGTTTTACATCATGAAAAAATGAGAACCCAACAATAATGTAAGATTTGCTGCATCTTGTGGGAAGTTGGAGAACCATTAAAATCGGTGTATTAAATGTAATTGGACAAGTCCTTGCCCAAGCCTGGTGGCTTCAGTCCCGTCACCTGTCATGTGAAGGCAGGCTGAAAGGCATATTTGATACGATTCGTAGAGAAGAAAGATGCATTGTTCAGATGGGTCCTTCACATTAATCCTTCTGCTCTCACCCTCTTATTGGTAGTGCAAATGTTACTGGCCTCAGAGTACCTCTGAGATCTCAGGTTGACTACACATGCTGTACAACAAATGTAAGGAGTCCAGGGTTGGTCTTGTCTGCAGTAGCGCTCCTGAATAGGTGTCAAAAACATCTGTAATGTTGAGCGGCTTTCATAGTCCGTCTGCCAGCATTTAAACTGACCATGCATACCCAGGCACGACCAAGCCGAGGCACACTTGGACTGACCAAAACGGCTTGCTTTGTGAGCAGTGTACTAGTAGAATTAAAATATTGAAGGCAATGTGTCTACAAAACAGTATGTCATGTTAAGGTGATGTTTGTGATCAGCAGCCCAAAAAGTGTTCAGGAAGCACAATATGAATTGTCCAGGGTTATTGAAGGAGCGCAATCAAAGTGTGTGTGTGTGTGTGTGTGTGTGTGTGTGTGTGCGTGCGTGCAGACTGACCAGCGAGGTGCCCAGCGCAGCGTGTTTGCGAGAGGAGCTGGTGTGGTTACAGCAGAGCCTCTCCAAGCTCGGCTCGCCCGTCGTGCTCTGCCACAATGACCTGTTGTGTAAGAACATCATCTACCAACAGGCAGGAGGTGAGTCCCATGCCATACCCCATTTCTCTCACATAGCCACTGGCCTCCCCATACATACTGTTCTGCCCGAGGTAGGCCTGGTTTTTACATTTTTCTGCTCAATATTAAAAGCCTCTCGAAGGCTTTCCCTCACCTCCAATCTTTCCATGTTAAGACAGGGGGAGGTTTGAGTCGTGCTCTCACAGGGATCTGTCTTTGGTTTTGAATTAAATGTGTGTAAAACAGTAAATGTATGCTTATGGTGCTCTTTGGGAAAGTTGATGGGTATTTTATTCCCCTGTGTGATGCTGTGAATGCTCTTTGTGTTTCCAATAATAAAATCAAGTGGCACGTCGGCTGGCATGGCCTTTTGCACAGATGCCGTGCGACCGCTTTGAGATGTTTGAACGCACATTACTGCACCCCAGACCATGTCTGAATTTGTTACAGCCTTGTCTGAGGGACGATGGCCAAGCTGACAAAGCAAAGCCTCTTCCTCCCACTAACACTAACCATGTGGAATGCAGAATACTGTCTTCTTCCCTCTCAAGACGGTCTCCTCCCCTACAGAGAGGAGGACAGGGAAAAGGGCAGAGAGAGTAAAAGTGCGTGGAAGAAGAAAAGTGAGTTGCGCATCCGCAGAGTCTCCCCAGTACTTGTACTTTGTGGGTTTTATTACTTTGTAAGCCGGGAGGTTATTGGCTCGACTCGCTGAGGCTCCACCTGTGCAGGAAGCCCACAGCATGTGTGTACAGGCCACTTAAAGCTGGTGTCTCACTGCCAGTCTGTCAGACCAATGGGGAGGCGGTGTGGCCAGGTGGGTGCCTCAAGTGGGCAGGGGACGTGTGCTGGGTGCGCGAGTATTTAACAGGGGAAGGGGTGCAGAGGCTGCTCTGCAGTGAAGCTGTGTGTGTTCTGTGACAGATGTGAGTTTGCCCCAAATCTCTTCATCTGCTGCACAGGCCAATAGCCACTGACTGGAGCTGTTCTGTGTGTACGGCTAGGACGCCAACGGGCCCGGTAACCACCTCATGTGTCTCTTTTTGTAGACCAACACTTCTGTCTACTGACAAATCACAACCTTGTTTTTAAAGCAAATTAGTCTAAGAAAGAAAGTACACAAGGTATTGTTTAAATGTTTACATGCAAGTTAGATGGCAGTATGTACATGTTTAGTCACAGACATGCACTGAGCTTTAACACTTTACAATTAGCATAACGCTTATGCCATGACAACGGAGTAAGGATTTGTGTTTTGACCCAATGTGTTCTGCTTTCCTGAACCACCAGTATCCTTTCTTGTCACTCTTTCTTCTTCATTAAGTCCCGAGGCGCTGGAGGTGCAAGGGTCCTATTGCTTCTGTCTGTATTGTGTTCGGCGTGTTTTTTATTTACTTGTTTTTGCTTTTGGCTAAAATTTGACAAATGCATCATACTTGTGACAAAAATCAAAAAGTTATGTAGTGCAGGTCATTTTTTTTTTTTTTTTTTTCTAAAATCACTTTTCCACATTTGGCCTAAACACTACTGCAACTTCACAATGAAAACATTCCAAATCTGGCTACGCACAAAATCACACAAACTAGCATAATATTCACCCACTCGTCACATTAAGACCGAGAGACACGTCCACTCGGACCCCACCCTGAATGTGAATTTCATATTAATTCATGTACACTGTGCTGCCACGGTTACTCCACTACACTTTGCCTGGGAACCATTTTTGTGACATGCCCACCTCTAGCCCTGGGCCCTACTGCCGCCGCTTCTCACCATGTTTAAGGCCTGAGCAGCAGAAGTGCAAGGAACCTATTGTTTATATAAGGTTTCTTCACACACATCTGTGTTACTCAGAAGCTTGGCCCTGGATGTGGCCTGGGAACTCCATGGCACCAGTGCATGTAGATGAACGTTATTGAGTCAGGTGATCTGGCATATTAGTTGCATGTGGGTGGGCTACGGTATTTGATGTAAGGGTTTTAATCCAAAAAATTACAAAACTGAACAGGCGAGGCAAAGTAATTAGTAATTTGCCAGAGGAAAAAACAGGGATGTGCTGTGGCGCACACACACTGATGAGAAGAAAAGAAAAAGCCACGTGAAACACACTGGAGGCAAGTGATTAATCATTCAGTGGTTGTGAGATATTCTGTATTTTATGTATTCTGTCTAGTTTTTGAGTCTTGATCTTCCCAAGGTTTCTTACTTTTAGGGAGATTTTCCTTGCTCAGTTCAGACTGTTCCCAGAATGTCGTTGCACCTACATGACTGAAAGGCCAAAGATAATACCATGTCTTTAGTACCCATCCTTCTGCTCTGTCTGCTGTGCTTGATGCTGCGAATCATCAGATTCTCATAGCCGTTCTTGTTCACTTTCCCTGTCCTTGCTTTGTTCTCTTCATGCATACCAGATAGTATGATGAGGTCTGAATTCATCACCTTGAATGAGTTTCTTCTTCAGGGACCAGTTTCTTGGTCTACTCCTGTTCTCATGGCCTCTCATACCACTGCTACCTCCCAGCAGAGAACGCCCAGCATCTCTCAGTCAATATAGTCCGAGTCGTTGTGCATTTGGCCCACGTAGTGTAGAATCTGTGTGATATGGACACCAGCATAGGAGAATGTGGTTTTTCTGACTAGAGAAGCTGCTCAGATCCTCATACCGAGCATTCAGCTTGGTTCAGAACTACACACCAGCGCACACAATCATGTGTTCAGCTCTGTGGTAGAACCCTGCCCACATGGCCAGATCATGATGTTTTAGTGTGTTGGCTCCTTACTGGAATGTGGAATGGGAATGAGCTTCCCACACCATGCATTATGGCCAGTGTCTGTGAAGACTTGACTCCTTTAAAGTCTCTTCATTCCTTTTGTTGCACCTGCTGTTTGTGTGTTTTTGTCAACTTGTCCTCAAGTTCAAACGGAGGACTTGTTGGTTAGTCAGTCAGCAGCATGACTTTCTGGTCTGACTGGTAATAAGTATTTATATGTAGTAAATTTGTGCAATTTGTAAGTTGCTCCAGATAAGAGTGTCTGCCAAATAACTAAGTGCAACGGTGAATGTAAATCTGACGTCCTTGACACTCCTGTGCCAGTCAGTGTAGATGTGTTCAATTTTGAGCAGCAGCAGATGAACGGCAAAAATGCTGACCGTGTGGAATCACGATCTTCTGAGACATTGAACTGGACATGGAGATGCCCAGAAAATAGTCTGTCCAGCCTTTTCCACTCAGTCTTTACACGGAGCCAATTATTTTCGTGTGCAATGCTGTTTTGTGGCTGCTGCAGATTTCCGTGAAGCCTCAACGATTTAGCAAACTTGACCTATACCTTCCTTAGTAACAGTTCAGGTTTTATGAGAATCCTACTGCTGCCTGTTTCTCTTGGCTCAGGGTGATATTTTCAAAAGCTCCACATAATGGCAGAAAAAATGAGAGCGCAGTTTTCTCAGTTCCTCTGCTCATGTTTTCCGCTCTAGCCTGTGTGCAGCCTAACCAAGCATGTAACGCCATTCGTTTGCTGTACATGGACGTGTTGTGCGCCAAGTGCATGCTTTGATCTGCCTGAACACCTCATCAAACCCTTTCCTCATTTATTCTTTCTTCTTTCAGAACACAAAGCCTTACTCCTACTCCAAGGTGCCATAGTCTCTTTAGACCTCAGTTATAAGCGTAGGTATTTCAGTATTGATTTGGAGATGTATGTTCGAGGATTAGGAAGGGAATGAAAACAAATGTCAATACCCCATTCTAAACAAACATTCATTTGTATCCCCTCCTCAGGACATGTGAAATTTATTGACTATGAATATGCTGGGTACAATTACCAAGCCTATGACATTGGGAATCACTTCAACGAATTTGCAGGTAATGTGATGTAAAAATACTTGGTTTATAGCCCTAGCCTTCTTTTATGGTGCCAACGGACCGTCTGTAGTTTGCTTCTGGGTTTTTTTGGGTGCCTCCATGTGAGTACAACTATGCTGAAACCGAGTTTTAACTAACAGGTCTGAATGAAGTGGACTACAGCCAGTATCCTGGGCGGAGCCTGCAGCTGCAGTGGTTGCGGGCATATCTAGAGGCCTATAAGGAATACAAAGGGCATAGCACTGAGGTTTCAAATGAAGAGGTGGAGGTCCTGCACATGCAGGTCAACCGCTTTGCCTTGGTAAGTATGCTCTGGTTTCACAGGGGGCTGATCTCGGTGGTAGCAGTACGCCATGATATTCAATATGTACCTTATTGGTATTGTGGATCTTCAAAAACATGTCCTACGTTAGAGATGAATGCTTATAAGAAAGACATTTGTCGGTGCCCCGGTGGGTAGCACTGCCACCTCACAGCGAGAAGGTCCTGGGTTTGATCCCAGGGTGTGGAGATTGCATGACCTCCCCGTGTCTGGGTGGGTTTACTCCGAGTACTCCGGCTTCCTCCCACAGCCAAAGATGCGTTAGGTTAACTGATTATGCTAAATATGACTTGAGTGTACATGTACATGCACACACGTATGACTAGTTCTGATGTAACCTTGTGTATAGAGTTAACCTTGGGTGTCGCTGACGCTGATAGCGACGTCAAATAAAACCAAATAAATAAAACAAAATGGTCAAAAAGCAAAAATAAAAGTAGTCTTTAGGAGGCACTGTGAAATAATTCAGTATAGTGTATTTTGTGCCCTTAACTTTAAAGCAGCAAGTCTTTGAGACACTTGTGCCGATTCATTCTGTTTCTCCCACTACATGTAAACATGGTGGTGAAAGGTTATACGTGTGTTTTAATGTGAGATGAAGGTGCACTAACTGTGCCCTTTGCAGTTAGATCCTGCTACTGGGCATTCACAGAAATGAAGGTTTCACCCTTCTGCTTAACACATGCATTATGGCCACTATAACCTTACGTTCATGCTGCTGGTGACATTTGCCCAGATCGTGCTCGTTGGTGTCCAGTAGTTGTTCCTGACTCAGTCAGCCGACTACTGACCAGCATATTCCGTCTTCAAATGCTTGATCTATATTGTTGTGTTTATACTTTTGTCATTTCTTCATTTTACAACACCGAATGGACCCGTTTATAGACCTGTATATTCATTCCTTCATATGTTAGTTACAACTAACTTACAATATATTCACTTGGTTACCTTGGCAGTGACATTCTGATCTTCACATAGGTGGCATTTCAGATCGCACACTACTGCGTAGTACTGTAAAACCATCTCCAGTTATTTCCATCTCCACCAGGAATTTAAACATCATGGGAACTGAAAACGGGGTTCAAGTTTCACACGATGTGTTTGCCACCAGAAACTGCTCATCACTCGCATGGAGTTCTGCTTTTTCAAGTTACTTTTACATACATAACCCGGACGGCCAAGCATAGGTTGGACCAGGTCATCATCTCTAGGTGTCGTGTTGGACACACCAGACTCACCCATACGCACCTACTACGAAGGGACCCTCCACAAACTCTTAACAGTAAAACATTTTTTGACAGAATGCTCAAAGTATATTCAACACCGATGTCTTGCGGGTATACCACGGACAATGACTGAAGCACTGAAACATGAAAACACTGATAAAATACTTACTTTTCTCAAAATCACTGGACTAAACTCACAGCTGTAGACCACATACCGATGTGAGTGTGTGGACTTTCAGCTGACACCTGGATGTTTACCTTTCCTGCCATGTAAATGACCTAAGTGTATACATGGCGTTAAACACACAAACACACAAACAAACAAGTTACCTTTACCATGTTGCTGAGCAGCTCGTCCCACAATAGACTTTTGTGGACAGAAAATGATTTGCTTTCCTCCATAGCAATATGTCAGTAGATGTAACGTTGTGCATTAAAAGTGTAATGCACACGTTCCATGGTACAATATGCATTGCACCAGTGTACACTCCGGGCGAAAAACCTAAAATTACAAATATTAAGCAGTTAATGGTCCTAATAAAGCATTGGTCAGAAAAATGGCAAGAACTAAGAAAATGCACCCTGAGACCTGTGCCACCATTTGTTTGCCAGTGTTCATTTCTGCAGTGAAAAAGCTGGAAACACTTCTGGGAAATTCACTTACATAGTCTTCGTTTAATACGACAGGTCACCCACTCGCACCTGATTGTTCTCTCACTGAAAACTCCTGACTCTAATTTTACCTTCATATTAAATGCTCATCCGAGAGGCTCACATAATTTTACCACGTAAAGAATAATATTTGTTTCTCTTTATCTAATTTTAGGATTTGTGTGAAAATCTAGTGTTTTGTGTGAAATTGCATAAATACAGAAGTTTTTTTCTTAGAAGGTATCAGTTGTCACTGTAATGTTGTCCTGGGTATGGCTTTTTTTTGGCTACTTTTGCCAATCCTTGTTGATAACATTGATTGAGTCTTGTATGAGCACGTTTCTGTGTGCCTTGACTTTGGGTTTATCCATTGCCATCTACCTTTCTGAGGTAACATCATCTTTTCTCAAAGAAGAGATCCATCTTAGTCTTTGGATTAATGGGCATACTTTTAGTTCTGTATTGGGAACAGTAGACAACAAGTGAATACATTTTCGCAAACAAATGTGCAGTGAGAGAAAAGTATAACACTAGCATTTCACAATCTGCTGTATTTTGCTGATAGCCCGACATGATAAAATGTTAGCCTAGAAAGCTGATATGTTAACATATGTCCTGTTTCTCATGGAGTGCTACGCAAGATGGACACCTGAGTGGAAAACAGACCCTTTACAGATTAGAACTCCACCTCATGGTAGCAAATGGTGGCTCAAGCCTTGTGCCACTCCTGATCTGCAGTGACATGACTGTTCAGTCTCATCTCATGGCCCTTTTGTTTGTGTATCATGTTGTCTCTAATGTGGGTGTCACTGGGCCAACTCAAACAAACCACACGCTGCAGGTTTTTAGTGTCCTCACTTACAGCAAGTGAATGGCCAGTTGTTCTTTGTAAACACAAGCTGCCCCCATAATGGAGGTTCGGTGTGAATGCTACAGAACAAACACACACTGACTTAGCAGACACTTTGGATAAAACTGTCTTACAGTCTTAGCAGAAAGCTGGTCAGAGCATCTCTGGCAGTCCTTGGGTTTGAACAGTTTTCCCACCACCTGTATCACAGAGTGCAGCATCAGAAACTGTCATTCATGTTGTCATAGAACTGCATTTGAGTAATGGACCGCTCGCAGGAGATAGAACATGTATTCAAGTAAGAAACAGTGACAGAGACTTCTGTGAATCTGGATCCTTTTGAACTCTAGTAGAGATGCACCGATGAATGGAATCGGCTGGTTTGCACTGTGATTGGCCGCTCTTTTATTTTTTTTATTTTTTTGAAGCCTGCACTTGTGCCAGCGGCAGTGGTACAACCACGCATGAACACACACACTGCTTTGACTAATGTTAATTCAGAATTTGGTTCATGTATTATTGCTCAGCCGCTCTGTATTGTTTCCCAGTCCCAACGTTTAGCACGCTGCTCTATGGGCTATTTGTTTTTTCAATCAGTTGATAAAAGCTCACAGTGCATCGTTTTTAATTGTTTTTACTGCATTCAGTGGATTACGGTATCTATGATGTACCGTCTTAGTTGGTGCCTGCTGCTACCTGAACGGGGTGAGTTGCAGTTGTGCTAGGCTCTTATCAAGGCTGTGATAAAGTGCAATTTGAGCAAGTTTGCAGTGATTGATATTTGTGTGGCCAATGCCACAAAGCTATAGCTGGTGAGAGAATAGAGCTGCGTACAAGCCAACAGCCCCTGCTATCTTTCTGTAGCAGTGGTTTCTGTATGCTGTCATTTGTAATTCTTAGACAGAAAGGAAATGAGAATCTGGCAAAAATCGGAATTGGGTCATATATTTTAAAAAACCGGAAACCGGAATCGGCCAAAAAAATGGCTGCATCTCTAGTCTAGTAACCTCACAAGGCACTGGTAAATGGTAAACTGATATTTTTCAGAAATGTTAATGGGACTGTGGACCAGAAGGTACAGGGTTCAGATCCTACCTCTGCCAAGCTGCCACTGTTGGGTCCTTGAGCAAGGCCCTTAACCCACAATTACTTGGATTGTATCAACTGTAAGTCATAAGGGCGTCTGCTAAATGCTGTAAATGTAAATGGTAATGGTTTCATTATTAGATCAGTGGCCAATATCAGTTACAAGTCTCTAACTGGTACTGGTCCGAACTGCAGAGAACACGGCCATGAAAAGATTGTCGCCAAAAGCAAAGAGATTCCTCCATTGTTACTTAGATGCCACCCCTAATCGTGGTAGCCTACGTCATCTAAAATTTCTTTGCATAACTGTAGTGGATGGAAACGCTACTTCGTTTTGGCAGAAGAAAAATGTGAATTTCGTAAATGTCCATAACATTTGCGAAACTTTTGGATGAAAACCTGGCTAATGATAGGTTGGAAGAACCAGACTTTACCTGCATTGCAGTTTTAACAGAAGCTTGCTACTATTGGACACATCCGATTTCCACATGCACTGTTTTTCAAATGATTATTTATTTCAGTACAGTCAAATTCTGTGATGTGACTGTATTTCATTAATGGAAACAGTTGGCGTAACAAAATACGTGGGACAGTGGGAGCCATGGGGAAAAACCCTACCTACTGTCTCAGCAGAATGTGCTCAGAGGACTTACTGATTGGCCCTGCTGCCGACCTGTGACTAGCTGATGGGTGAGGCGTGGATGTTTCTCTACTCTCGTTATATGCTGTAGCGTTTAATGCTGCAACTTAAAATAGACAGTTGTTACTTCATAATTATCCCCTGAGTAGAATGAAAGTGGAAGGTGCAGGCAACTCTTTTGGGAGCAACATCTACTGCTGCCATTTTTCATGGGACAGTAATTGTTATTGTTGGATTCAGACTTGGTAAAAGGTTAACAGTTCTGACGTTTTGGTTATATTTTAAATGATTTAAATAGTTTTCCCCTTGTCTACGATTGGATTTACCATGATGCTTTCTCATGATTGTCTCTCTCTGTTGCTTCAGGCGTCCCATTTTTTCTGGGGCTTATGGGCCTTGATTCAGGCGAAGTATTCTACAATTGACTTTGACTTCTTAGGGTAAGTCTTGTCTCTTGTGATATCCTAATCTGAGTTTTTCAAAAAAGAATGTGTTAATGCCATGTTATTGACGTCATTCTTATTTTTTAGATACGCAGTTCTTCGCTTTAATCAGTATTTCAAAATGAAACCCGACGTGTCTGCGCTGACGCTTCCTGAATAGTCTCTCAGCTCGGTGGTTTGTGCCCTCTGGTGGACGAGTGCAGCACCAGTAATGCTCTTCAGTCTGTGAATTTAAAGCTGCACTCGCTACACTGAATGCTTAAAAACAGAAAATACATCTCTCTGTTCAGCACCTCCTCTTTTAGCTGCAGTGTCCTACGTGTTTATAGGTTGTTAGTAAGCAGACAGAAACACCGAGCCAGGAAGAATTAACTGGACGCTAGGGTCATTTATCATTTCTATGCCTTGGCTGACACGGTGCAAGAATTAGGACCAACGCAAACAGGTGAAGGCCTCGCTCTCTCTACTCATTAGATAGTTGCTCTAAATGCCAAGCCAGTGTGATATCTGGAACATGTTAACGTCCCGAAGTTTGTGACTTACAGGTAATTCTGAAGCTGAATTACCTGCTAACATCAGGTTACTGCTTCCGTCGTTTTGCAGACCTGTAGAACTTCCAGACTTAGTCGTCAGCACAGCTGCAAGAACTATGACTAGTGGACCAAACCAAATGGAAACTCCATTGAGCTGTTGCATTTTATTTGTCCTGCCTCATTCTGTCACTGCGTGTCACTTTACAGCATTCATACTCGCGAATATGAAAAAGGTGCTTAGCAAAGAGGTAGTATATTGTTATGCAGGCCACACACTGGTCTACTTTAAGGTTAAGACTACACCAAAGTGCTGAGGTTCTTTTATGATACTGTTTGCACTTGTATGTATCATGACAAATGTATGATTCATTTCTAAAAAAAAAAGCTATTTTTGTAATCAAGAAGAAGAGATTTGTTTGCATGTTTTCTGGGTAGTAATAATGTAATGCTTGTAGTGGTCTAATGCCTTAATGATGGGTACACTATAATGCCAGTCAGACCTGTTCTACGTCCAGGATCGCTGGCTGTTGGTGTTAACTGTATTACCCCAAAGAGCCTGCATTTTGACTGCATTTAAGACCAGTCTTGCACTAAAAAGCTATGTGAATTGGGAGACTTTTGAAGTCTGATTTGAAAGTGTGACTTTAATGGGTCTTAAAGACTCCAAGTTCTTGAATTCAGTCTGTTTTGGTTGATCCGTCTCTCTTTAGATCTGTTTTGACTCTACTGTTTGGAAACATACAGGGTTATGATTAAAAACATCTGGCACTGGAAGGGTCCAGGGTTATCAACATCAGGAACATGCATTTTAATCCATGTGTGTTTCGGAATTTAATAAAGTCAAGCAAATTATACGTGGTGTTTGCTGCACTCCCCTTTCTCAACTTGCATTACTTTTGCTCGTGCTTGGCTTAAGCTTTCCACCGATTTTTATTTACTTCAATGAAGAAGAAAGTGCAACATCTTTCATGTCTGTGATTTTACATATTAAGACATAGCATAACCCTTACCAAATATTAAAATCCAGGTCCTAAAAGGCAGCTTCTGTATGCAGAAGAACGGCTATCAGTTGGTAAAATTGGAATCTCCAGAAGTCTGATGGTGTATAGTTTTCAGGGTTGTGTTACCACCATGTCAAGCTGAAAAGACACCCACAATCAGTTCACCCCCTGTCCAGGGTTGGTTCCTGCCTTGTGCCATGTTCTGCCAGTTAGCCAACCCCCAAGCCCTGAGTTCTATTTAAGCGGATTGGAAAGTGAGTGTGTGAAAACCTTCATGGCGCTCGTGTGGTGCTACGATCTCACACACTAGCCCACCATCACCGAGGCCTGGCATCGAGTCCCGGCGGGCATCGCGTGCAGACATGGGTGGCTGTTTCGGAATTTGGAGGTAGTTCAGGGGGTCATCAGCAACCTCTACCCAGACTTGCACTGGACTGGCACCCGTCCAGGGCATGCTTACACCTGCGGCCCCATGACACTGACCAGGAAAAGTTGTGTTTAAAAATTCATGATGGCTTCCTATCTTTCCAGAAGTGAGCAACCCATAACATTTAGCCTCATATAAGACTGAAAATCTCTACTGCGAGGCAAAAACGCCCTTGTCTGATACATACCCAGCAGAAAGCTGCTTCTATCACAATGGCTGAAAAGTCTTCAAACTAAAAATGACCAAAACACCTCGGACTGTATCAACTATCAGACATGGTTCTAAAGAAGAGGGTGATTTACAGATCGAGTTGTGTTATGCCTTTTGAAACAAAATCACAGAACTGAAAGAGGGGGTTCTTTATCTCGTGTGTCCTTATGGTACATTAGCCATTAGCCTTATTAGCCAATAAAGTTCCATAAATCGGAGAATGATTGTATTATTAGCGCAGTGTAAACATGCTCAATCATACGCAATTGTAACAGAAAAGAATTAGAGATCTGATTGACCGTTTGCCGTGGAGTGGATGCAGCGCAACTGCGTTTTTTTTCTCTCTGTTTTTTCCCCCTCTGCATTTTGATGTTCCTCATTGACATTTAGTTTGTTTTAGCATAAGGTGTGCCCCACCAGCTTAAATGCCCGTTTGTAATTTGACAGTCAAGACATTTATTTTCTGTATATCCATATTGAGCCCTAGGGTATATTTGGAGAGTTTAATTCAAAATATATCTGCAAGAACACTACGTATTGAAGTTATTAAATGTATCATTACTTTTTAACTACTAATAATGTTTATGAAAGCACATTTCTTGAATGTGAATCTGTGTGGTGTATAAAGCACTCCTAACAAGTTCTTAACAAAACTAACAAAACAGATCTTGTAATGCGTCTTGGAATGAAAGCACCTTGTTCTAAATAAGAAAATGTCATTTTGTCAAATTAACTTCACTTTTACTACAAACCTGTTTTTTGTTTGTTTTTTTTGTTTACTGAAACTGGCTCGGAGGCTCTAGCTGCTGCTCTGTTTGCTTTCACACTTCATCAGCACCATACTGAAACAACTGCGTCGCACTTTGTTTTTTAGCATTCCATTGCCTTTTTTACAGCCGGTATAAATTCAGTTGCTAACTAAAATTCCATTCTGGTCCTGAAGAGCATAAAACAACAAACATTCAGGGCTGTGTTTCAACCATTGGGGCTCCAGCCCTGAACAATGAACCCTGTCAGTGCCACTGGTTTGTAGTGAATATACGTAGATACTGTGAAACTCAGATCTCTAAATGCTGAGCTCTGTTTGTAAGTGAACATTACCTTTCCTGCACAAGTGTTTCTTATGAATATTTTCTGGTTCTTAGTGGTTAACACATTTTAATGTTAAGTAATCTTTTTAGTAACAAGGCTAACCACAGTCAGTCAAATATTTAAAGCTAACACTTTGAAGCAAACTGTTAATTACATTGTCCTAAAACATGCCATTTCTGCTTGTTAGCAGTTGTGGTAGAGGGTAAATGCATCTGTTTAAACTGATGGAATTCCTCTCTCAGACATGAGATTGTACAGAAAATGTTCCATTCTAGTGTCCACTATCAGTTCAAGAATGTGTGTGTGTGTGTGTGTGTATATATATATATAACTGTATTTTGAACTGTAATCGCTTTGCTTGTGTCCATTGTATAGGCCTGCTTAACAGAAGAACAGCAAAGACCAGCATGTTGTGTTTGGGATGCTGGTCAATTAGCAACTGTACAAGTGTTCTATTTTGCACCCGAGTCGCTTTATGCTGGTTAGTGCTGATGTGGTGATGGCTTAGCTGCTGAACTTGAATGGTCTTGCTAGTTGACCAGCATACCAGTGTCCAAACCACAATATACAGTATGCTGGCCTTTGCTGGATTTTTAGCAGGATAATTGTACATTTTGTTTTTCTAAAATAGAAATAATGTCAAAGTACGTCAGTAACCACAGGGTGTAGGTAAATAGGACAAAGAGTTGCATTTTAGGTTGTGTGTTAACATTATCTGAATGCAAATAATAAAAATCCAATTCGGAATATTGTGGTTTGTCATCCTTTGCATTATAGATGCGGTGTCACTTGAAGGTCTTTAATATGTAGACAGTGTATGATACAGAGAAACAGCTTGCTTCTGTTAATTGTTTATCTAACTGTTCAAATGGTATTAGGTTATTTACGAGGGCTGTGTGGCTGACAGCAATAAAAAGGCCCTTAACAAAGAGTTATATGTCAGGTTTCTTAGGTTGCTTGCCATATAACTGCTATAAAAGATTTAATTAGCACTTTGTGATATTTGTGGTGGTTTACTCCATCACAGTTTGTAGCATTGCCCTACAGATTGAACATGTTTATACTGTATGCCATATGCACTGCCTTTGAACTAAGCAAATAGGTAAGAGATCATCACTGCATTGGTGATTGCTTCAGCTGGCTACAAGTTCTTTAACCCTAACTGATGCAGTGAGTAGCTTCTCATTTGTTAAACAACCATGTCGAAAGACACATCCTGTGGTCGTGGAAAAGATGTTAAGATGTCAAATTATGGATGTTAAGGGTCAAATTATTGGCACGCATCAAGCAGAGAAAACAAGGAGGTTGCTGAAACGACTAAAATCGGGTTAAGAACTGTCCAATGCATTATTAATAAGTGGAAGGGCGGTGGGGAAACATCATCTTTGAAAAAGAAAAAAAATCTTGAATAATGGTGATTGGCGATCACTTAAATGTTTGGTGAAATCAAATCGTAGAAAAACAACAGTAGAACTCGGGGATAAGTTTAATAGCGAAAGTAAGAGCATGTCCACTCGCACAATTCAAAGGTAACTCAAGGGACTGGGACTTAAGCTGTGTAGCCTTAAGAAAGCCACTAGTCAGTGAGGTAAAAGCTGCTTCAACCTGCTAGGGAGCATAAAGATTGGATTCTGGAGCTATGGAAGAAGGTCATGTGGTCTGATGAGTCCAGATTTACACTGATCCAGTGATGGGCACATCAGGGTAAGAAGAGAGGCACTCATGCACTCATCATACCTAGTGCCTACCGTACCAGCCTGTGTTCTGGGGTCACTAGTTGGTCAGGTCTAGCTTCAGCAAGATGTGCCCAAAGAATGAGGTCAGCTGATACCTGAATATACTGAACCACCAGGTTATTCCATCAATGGATTTTTATTTCCTGATGGCACGGGCATATTCCAAGATGGCAATGCCAGGATTCATCGCACTCAAATTGTGAAAGAGTGGCTCAGGAAGCATATCCAGACCTGAACCTCATTGAGAATCTGCATTCTCACATACCCAGCTACCACTGCGTCTTAAGACTTCTTGACAGGCTTAGTTAGGACGTCTTAAGACCGACTGAATGAAGACATTTCTGTGTCTTGAGACATGAAAGTAAATGTCTTAAGACATGGAAGTAATAATTTTGTATGTCTTGAACACAAGGTGTGACTTCAAGACATGACCTATATCTTAAGATGGTTCAGCTTAGAGCAAGTAGTGCTGCTCAGGAAGATTGTTTTTTGTTGTTTTTTTTAATATTAATTCCGTGTTGTATTTCTTGTAATATTTTTTTTTAATAGTAAATAATTTAAGGAAGGCTAATAATTTCTACATTCTAAACCTTTCAGAAGTATTAGTTTATGTAAATATTATCATCATTTTTAACACATAACAAAAAGATTATATCATGAATTTGGGTCAAAAATAGTTTTAATCAGGAAAACAAGTAACAATAAGGAATTATAGTTTATATATCAGTAACATCGGTGTTTGAGAATGACAAAGACTGGACTTGTGTTTAAATTCACAATGTTACCTTAAATAAATATCTAAATACTAACCTAAGTGCACTGCTCTTCCTCTCGGGCAGGGCAGCAGCACATCCTGAGCTGAGCTGATGCTGGAGTTTATTCAGTCCGTTGATCGCGAGACGTGAAAACGTCACTTCCGGTTCGTTCCCACGGTGACGAACTAGTTTGAAACTTACTCAGACGGACGTTAGGCGCATGCGCCAAGTTACTCACCCCGTTTGTATCGCCGTAAGGTTATTTAATATTAAATATGAGTTCATGTATTTAGAGACGTTATTAGAATTAGTTTGTTTATAGTTTTCACCTCACAATGAATGTGAGTGAAGATGGGAGCCAGTAAGGGTTCTAGCTTCCCACTCCTCTGCTTCCCTTCATGCTTAGTCTGAGTTACATACACTCTGTAAGAGAGCATTATAATATAAGAAAGTGTATTACATTAACTGTCATAATGTCTGCATTGTAATTAGCTTAAGATCCAGTGACAACTAGAAGTTATTATGTAAAAAATTAAATGTATACACACATTTTCATTTAATAAATTAATTGTGAGAAAAGTAAATTTTATTATATAGAATGCATTTGGGAAGTCTTCAGATCCTTTCACTTGCTTCACATTTTGTTATGTTGTGGCCTTGTGCTAAAATAAAATTAATAAAGATTTTCCCCATCATTCTGCACCTAATACTCCATAATGACGGAGTGAAACCAGATTTTTAGAAATTTTGCAAATTTATTGAAAAGGAAAAATTTAAATATTGCATTTTCCAGGTAAGCAGTCTTCTTGGGTATGATGCCACAAGGTTTGGAGAGCTGGATTTTGGGATTTTCTGCCAATCTTCTCTGCAGATCCTCTGAGGCTCTGTCAGGTTGGACAGCCATTGGCTTCAAGTCAGGGCTCTTGCTGGACCACTCCATAACATCCACAGAGCCCTAAGGCACTCCTGTGTTGTCTTGGCTCTATGCTTAGGGTCATTGTCTTGTTGGAAGGTGGACCTTTGGCCCAGCCTTCTGTCTGGTCGCTCTGCCATAAAGCCCATTCTGGTGCAGTGCTGCAGTGATGGTGGACCTTCTGGAAGTTTCTTCATCTGCACACAGGATCTTTGGAGCTCAGCCAAAATGACCATTGGGTTCTTGGTCACGTCTCTTACCAAGGCCCTTCTCTCCGATTACTTAGTTTGGTGGGGTGGCCAGCTCTAGGAAGAGTCCTGGTTGTTTCAAACTTCTTCTATTTAAGAATGATGGAGGCCACTGTGCACATGGGAACTTTCAGTACAGCACTTTTTTGTATCCTTTTCCAGATCTGTGACTCCACACCATCCTGTCTCTGAGCTCTACAGGCAGCTCTTTCCTCCTCATGGGTCGACTGAGTTTTTGCTCTGATAGGCATTGTTAGCTGTGAGACCTCATTATGGGGTATTGGGTGCAGCATGATGGGGAAAACCTTCATTTTTTAAATTCTATTAAGGGCACAACATAACAAAGTGTGGAAAAAGTGAAAGGGTCTGAAGACTTTCTGAATTCACTGTGTTATCATGACTTATTGAATTTGAAATCTATTTTGCTGTTTGTTAGATGATGTGAATGTGTGTGATTGATTGTTGTCTAATATCGATATAATAAATAGTTTAATTTCATTTTAGTTGTGTGATTTGTGCTTAAAAAATGTTATGCATAGATAATTTTATATTGTAACATTTATCAAATGGAAATTGCAACATTTACTTAATTATTGTTAGTAATATAACTTGACAAACTAAGTAACTGAAAATGTCAAACAAAAATATAATAAAATCTACTTTATTTCATAAAACATGACAATTTACTTATTATTTTGTTGGCTCTCTATGAAAAATTGACTGAATTAATTTAAATAAATCACTAAATTGAAGCAATTTATTTATCAGTGTACTATGTATATTAATATTAAGCATTAATATTAAAAATATTTATACAATAAAAGTAGATTTGTATAAAAATAAATATTATGCATCCTACATCTTGAGACATCGTAAGATGTTCTTATAGTCAAGACATCTTAACACGCGTGCTTATAGACTTAAGACGTCTTCATAATGTGTCTTAAGACATGTCTTAAGACATCTCAAGACATGGGTATGGCTGGGTATGCAGTCAATAGCCTGTTGACTCTGAACCGTCTGTCCTAGATGCTCTATAGGATTAAGATTTGGGGACTGTGAAGGCCAGGGAAGCAAGGAAAACATGCTTCTGGAACCAATCCATGACTAAACAACCTTGTGGCATGGTGCATTGTCCTGCTGAAAAGTGTCTTTCTGCCATAGAGTAAATAACTGGCATGAAGTAAGCCCTACTGTCCGAATGTCCATCAGCACTGGTCAAAGAACGAATGGTGTGTCAAGCAACCATTCTGAACACCATTACTCCACCTCCACCAGCCTGAACTGACACCTTACTGGAAGGCTTTACTGATTCATGCTGCTTGCACCAAACGTTAGTTTGTGCACCAACATTATAATCAGCTGCAATTTGCTCGACTGTGCACCACCTGTTTGCCAGAACGATTCTCCTTTCGATATCCCTCTTTCGTGGGATGTTTTTCCTTGCTTACTCCATTCTCCGTATACTCTCAGTACCATTACACAAGCAAACCCCAAGGTCGGCAGTTTTTGAAATACTGGCCCGAGCTCGTCTAGCACAGATGATCATGCCTTATTCAAAGTCGCTTTCTCAGTTTCCAGTTCTAATGTGGATTCACACAAAATCTCGGTAGCTTGCTTTTCTGCTGCACTCTGGGGTCAGGTTTCTAATTTCCATACAAGGAGGCTCTACGCATGAAAAGCCAAGTATCTGTAATAAAGTGGCCACTCAGTGTATGTATAAAAAGGTATGCCCTTAGCTAAATGTAAGGACACCTTCTCAGAATTCAGGGCCATTTCCCTTTACTTGTATGACTTTTGTGACTTAGTTTTATGAGTTTAGTAATTCAGGGGCTGACGTTATACACTAAAGATTTAAAGAAACAGGACATGTCTAATGATGAATAGGTTAGGGGAACATAATTTGGTTTGTGAAATGAAGCCATTTCACAAAATGGCCGCTGCAAGCACAATGGTGTTTGTGAAAGAGCCAGCTGAATAACTATGTGCTGGACATGTAGTACCCTACATAGGGTGTAAAAAACCATTTTATAGCCTCCATATAATGCACTAACATTATATTTAGGAGGGAGCCATTTGGGACTGAGCCAGTGCAATGATGCGGGGAGTGGAAACAGGGCAGGGTATTCATTCATCTTGATTAGATGTGCCAATCTAATTACAGGCGAGGAAACAGTAATTAGCACACGTCTCACCTCGATAATCACAAAAGATTCCTTCGCTCTATTTTTATCTGATTAACGCGCTTTATATGTGGTGGATATTTATATTTGGTAAAGGCTAATTATACACAGCTTGCTCGGTGTAGTTTTATTTCCCCGTACCCTCATTAAGGTCCTCATTGTTGCACAACAGTCTCGTTAGCATTAATTTGTGCACCTTATAAGTCAAATAATCAATTTCAAGTGATTTATGCCTCAGTGAAGTAAATATAATAACTTATTATTACATAAATAAAATGTATAATTGAAGAATGTCATTCATTTATTTATATGCCTGCTAAACCCAGTTTAGGTCGCGGGGAACAGTGGCCTAACCAGCAGCACAGGGAGCAAGGCAGGAACCCACTCTAGACAGGGCACCAATGCATTTTAAGGCACACACACATTTATGCACACTGGACACTTTAGAAAGACCAGTTGACCTAACGCATATCATATGAAGGTGAGAGGAAACCCACATGGATACGGGGAGAACATGCAAACTCCACACAGTAGCCAGGGCGAGAATCAAACCAAGAATCAACTGGAGGAAACGTGTTAAGCAGTTGCGCTACTGTGCCACCCAATAGTACCATGTGTTACCAAGTTACCAAGGTAAATCATCATTTTTTACAGCATCCCTGAAGAGTAAGATTTAAAATGTGTTTCTCAGGGCACAGTGAGGAGCAAGTGTTCATTTATTTATTTAAATGTTAATACCATTATTGTACAATTCATGTAATAAATGCCATGTCTTCTCTGCTGGTTTCAGTAGATCACCAATAAGCAGAAAACAAAGTAAAACAGAATTTGGCTCAGAATCACTGATATAAGATAAAGACCAAACAAAAGAACAGATAAACAGTGCAACTAAAGGTTTCCGATAACTGTTGATCAGTTCTGCACTTCAGCTGGGAAGAATTACCCATACAGAACAGTAACTCTGGGATGTTGGTGGGTTTCCTCACAAGAACTGCTTGCTTAATGTTCTTCCACAACATCTCTATTGGATTAAAGTCAGAACTTGGTCAAGTGGACTTGCCAAAACAGGCTATTGATGTTCAGTGTTCTCCTGATGGTGGGATCAACAGCATTAACATGTGAGAGAGGCCTTCAGTTGGTTAGAAGTTACCCTGGGGTCCTTTGTGACCTCACCAACTATTACACGCCTTGCTCTTGGAGTGATCTTTGTTGGTCGACCTCTCCTGGGGAGGTTAACAATGGTCTTGAATTTCCTCCATTTGTACACAATCTGTCTGACTGTGGACTGGTGGAGTCCAAACTCTTTAGAGATGGTTTTGTAACCTTTTCCAGCCTGATGAGCATCAACAACTCTTTTTCTGAGCTCCTCAGAAACCTCCTTTGTTCTGTTACACTCTTTAATAATACCATTTTTGGGGTTCAGTAAAGTAAGGCATTTTTGTATCTACATCCAAAACAGCAAAGGAATAATTGTTTGACAGATTTACAAAGAGAATGACAGAAACTAGGAATAAATTCAAACCAAATATTTAGCTAACTAATACATTAACAGGATAAATAGATGACTAGATCTTAAAATCTGTTATTTTTTCATATGGGGCACAAGGAGTTTAAGATAGGCTTAAGCTCTGTTTCAAAGTTTTGAAACCCAATATTTTAGCAATTCAGCTAATTAAATATCTCACTACAATATCATACTGTTCATTCATTACACTCAGTCTATTTCTAATGAACAGTATATCCGACATGCTAAATCTCCTCTGAAGACCACAACACACCACACCACAAGGGTTAAGGTGGCCAATTGGAAGTTTTTCTCCTCTTTGCATCTTCTCTGAAGAGTGGCAACATGGGAGCCTCAAAACAACTCTCAAATGGCCTGAAAACAAAGGTTGTTCAACATCATGGTTCAGGGAAAGGGAAAAGCTCTCTCAGAGATTTTAGCTGTCAGTTTCCACTGTGAGGAACATAGTGAGGCAATGGAAGACCACAGGCACAGTTCTAGTTAAGGAACTCCCGAAGTGGCAGACCAAGAAAAATCTCAGATAGGCAGAGGCGAAGGATGGTGAGAACAGTCATAGTCAAGCCACAGACCACCTCCAAAGACCTACAACCTCATCTTGCTGCAGATGGTGTCACTGTTCATCGTTCAAACTATACAGCGCCACTTTGCACAAGGAGAGGCTGTAATGGGAGAGTAATGCAGAAGAAGCCTTTTCTGCAGACACGCCACCAAACAGAGTCACTTGAGGTGTGCTACAGCACATTTGGACAATCCAGCTTCATTTTGGAATAAAGTGCTGTGTACTGATGAAAACTAAAAATTGAGTTATTTGGACATAACAAGGAGGCGGAAAAAGAACACAGCATCCCAAGACAAACACTTGCTAACCCAACAGTAAAATTTGGTGGTGGTTCCATCATGCTGTGGGACTGTGTGGCCAGTGCAGGTACTAGGAATCTTGTTATAAAGTTGAGGGGTCGCATGGATTCCAGTTAATATCTCCAGATTCTTGAGACAATGTTTCAAGAATCAGTGACAAAGTTGCACCGAGGCCAACGCCCCCCAACGACCCTACTCAGGGCAAAATCTACTAAGGCATTCATGCAGAGGGAACCAGTACAGAACGTTCTGGAATGGCCATCTCAGTCCCCAGACATGAACATTACTGAAAATGTGGGCTGTCCATGCTCGGAAACCATCAAACCTGACTGAACTGGAGATGTTTCTAAAGAAGAATGGTCCAAAGTACCTTCAACCAGAATCCAGACTGGAAGCTGTAGGAAGCGTTTAGCGGCTGTTATTTCTACAAAAGGAGGATCTACTAAATATTGATGTCATTTTTCTGTTGGGTGCCCAAATGTATGCACCTGCCTAATTTTGTTTGAATAATTACTGCACACTTTCTGTAAAACCTATAAACTTCATTTCACTTCTCAAATATCACTGTGTTCATCTGCTATATGATATATTTAACTCAAGTTGCTGATCTGAACAACCAATGATTTATAAACTAAAATCATGAATATTATCAGGGGTGCCCAAACTTTTTCATATGACTGTATATAGACTGTGATCAATTAAAGATATAAGATGTAATATGAAGTATATATTAAAATAGAGAATATGGAATTATATAAGACAATAGTATATACAATAAGTAAAATATTAAATATAATAAAGTACAAAAGATTAGTGAGTACTGGCATTATTTAGTCCAATAAACAAGAGTCACCTTAGATTCTTGTGCCCTTGGCAGAAAGGATTTTTTGGCATGGCATGCTCATGCCATTTTCTCATATGAACTGGTCCGGACATTTTCTGGAGTGGCCCTTTCGCATGTCAAGTCAAGTCAAGTCAGATTTATTTATATAGCGCTTTTTACAATGGAGCATTGTCTCAAAGCAACTTTACAAGTTTAGATTATCTCCTAATAACTACGTCCAATCCCAAATTGAGCGAGCCTAGGGCCACAGTGGCAAGGAAAAACTCCCTAGTTCTAGGAAGAAACCTTGGGAGGACCAAGACTCAAAAAGGGACCCAACCTCCTTGGGCGGCGTAGTTGATAAATCTAAGAGCGAACTAAAGTCATGTAGCGCACAGCCGGAGATGTTCTGTGTCAGACATATTCTCACTACAGGAAATGTTTCACGTGCTTTAGGCAGGGGGCGGTGCCCGTGCAGCACACATGTCATGTCAAGTTAAGTCCAAGTTCAAGATTGAACTGATGCTCTCAGAGCTGTGAGGCAACTGTGCTAACCACATGCGCCACCGTGCCACCCATCTGCAGACAGTATGAACGCAGAAGATTGCATGTTTTGTCCGGTCACATTTCATTTGTTAATGAAACCCCATTCCTTTATTTCAGGCCTGCAACACATTCCGGAAAACAGTGGGTATGGGGAAATTTAGGGATAGTAATAAGAAAAAACCCTAAATAATGGTGTTGTAATCATGATTTGGTACAACTCAGTACAGTGTTTCTATACCTCTTCTTGGAGAGTGTTGCACTAAATTCTGTGTATGCAATATAATGATAATAAAAGGCTTATATTAAATTCTGTTGAATTCTATTTCCACGAAAGGCTGAGTCTCTCAAGAACAAAGATGGCCAAACAAAGTAGCCAGGCAGCATAACATACACCACAGCCTAGCCTAGCAACCTGTTAACAGCTGGAAGAGGCTCCTTCAGATTAATGAACAGAAAACAGAGATGGAGGATAAAGAAAGAGAGACCAGAGAGACAGAAGAAGAACTTGTGCCCAAGAAAGGTGCCATGTGTGCAGTTGTTTGGGTTTTTAAAAATCTGATGCAGACCAAAGCGCTATATATTGCAAACATTGTCAAACCTCTGTTGGTAACCAGTAACTTATTCCTTCACCTCAGTGGAAAACATGTTGGAATAAAAAGAGTGTATGAAATTATGGTTGTCGGATACATTACAGTCACATTAACAATCCAGTAGAAAGAGACAGTTCAGAGCAATGATTAAAACACTGGATTCAAGGTATGTCTTACTGGGGCAAGAAAAAGGCCTATCTCTATTTTAAGTTCTGTTTTAATAAGTTGCAGTTTACATTCTTTGTTTATGTTCTGCAGATGTTTCATGCATCCAGATTCCTTCATATATTAGTGCAATTTTCTTAAATTAAGATTGTGTAATATATTCTTTAAAAAATGTGATACAAATTATTGGTCATACCGCCAGCGGTTAAGGTACTGGCCCAGAAGGTCCAGGGCTCAAATCCCACCTCTGTCATGCTGTAGCAGTTGGGTCCTTGAGCAAGACCCTAACCCACAACTGTCGCTCTGGATAAGGGCGTCTGCTAAATGCCGTAAATGTAAATGTAAATGTAAACTTGGCGACTCGGAGGCATCTTGGTTGGACCATCGCACAGTGGAAATGTGTATTGTGGTCAGGCACAAAGATGAACCAGTATTACACATCTTTTTTTGTATGAAATGGATGCTGTTAAAAGGACAACCCAGACTGTTATCAGCAACAAGTCCAAAAGCCAGGCTCTGTTCTGGTATGGAGTTGGGTCAGTGCCTTTAGCAAAGGTAATTTACACTTCTGTCATGGCAGTATTAATGCAGAAACATACATTGACATTTTAGAGCAACATAATGCCTTTGAGATTACCTTTTTTAAGGACGGGTTTTTTTTAAGGAATACTGTTGCACACACTAAGACTTGTTTGCAGGAAGAATGGGACAAACCACGCTGCCTGGTCAAAAAAAAGGTCACACACTTTAATATTTGGTTCGACCGCCTTTAGCTTTGATTCCGGCACGCATCGTGGCATCGTTTCTACAAGCTTCTGCAATGTCACAGCATTTATTTCTGTTCAGAGATGCATTAATTTTTTCCCAAGATCTTGTATAGATGATGGGAGGTTTGGACACCTGCACAAAGTCTTCTCCAGCAGATCCCAATGATTCTCAATGGGGTTCAGGTCTGGACTCTGTGGTGGCCAATCCATGTGTGATAATGATGTCTCATGATCCCTGAGCCACTCTTTCACAATTTGAGTCCGATGAATCCTGGCATCGTCATCTTGGAATATGCCCGTGCCATCAGGGAAGAAAAATTCATTGATGGAATAACCTGGTGGTTTGGTATATTCAGGTATCAGCTGACCTCATTCTTTGGGCACATAACGTTGCAGAAGCTAGACCTGACCAACTGCAGCAACCCCAGATCACAGCCCCGCCCCCACAGGCTGGTACGATAGGCGCTAGGCATGATGGGTGCAACACTTCAGCCATCTCTCTTCTTACCCTGATGTGCCCATCACTGGAACGGGGTAAATCTGGACTCATCAAATTGTTTTTGCTTGTTAGTCTCACTGGTATTAAGGCTACTTAACTGTTAAGTCCCAATCCCTTGAGTTACCTGGAAATGCTCTTACTTTCACTATTAAACTTATCCCTGAGTCCTACTGTTGTTTTTCTACGATTTGATTTCACCAAACCTTTAAGTGATTGCTGATGACCATCATTCAAGATTTTTTTTCTGACCACATTCCTTTCTCAAAGATGATGTTTCCCCACTTAATAATGTGTTGGACAGTTCTTAACCCGATTTTCAGCAACCTCCTTAGATGTTTTCTCTGCGTGAAGCATGCCAATAATTTAGCCCTTCTGAAACAGATGAACATCTTTTCCACGACCACAGGATGTGTCTTTTGACATGATTGTTTAACAAATGAGAAGCTACTCATTGCATCAGTTAGGGTTAAAGAACTTGTAGCCAGCTGAACCATAATCACCAGTGCATTGATGATCCCATGGGAGGATTATTTCTCAGTCTCTTTATTAGAATACAACCTGAAAATACAGGAAATTTGTGCAGTATTGAAAAAACAGAGTATGGGATCAAGTCAAGTCAAGTCAGATCTATTTATATAGCGCTTTTTACAATGGAGCATTGTCTCAAAGCAACTTTACAAGTTTAGATTATCTCCTAATAACTACGTCCAATACCAAATTGACCAAGCCTAGGGCGACAGTGGAAAGGAAAAACTCCCTGAGTGTTATAGGAAGAAACCTTGGGAGGACCAAGACTCAAAAAGGGACCCAACCTCCTTGGGCGCGAAGAACGAAATTAAGTCATGTAGTCAAAGTTCGAATAAAATGTGAAGTATGCACATCGCCATTAAGTGGCCCGGGTATGATGGGGCTGGAGCTGATGACGGAAGAAGCTTGAGTGGAGCTACAGTGGATGAACATCATGTGTGGGGCTGGAACTGCCGGAACACAGCTCGGAGAGAAAACAGAAAATGTAATTAGTTATTGATTAAGAGCACAGTGTCTATTAACAATCACTAATGCCATGTCAATCACTGATGCCAAGTGTAGCATGAGACCTCGGCAGCATTAGCTATAGCAGCATAGCTAGAAAGAGGAGAACTGGTAGGAAACACAGCCAAGAGGGATCACATGAGACATTGGCAACCCCACGGGAGGCAGAAGACAGCAACCCAGCGTCTCTGATCACCATAAGACTCTTTGACTATGAACCCCCAGCTCTGGCCCTTAATTCTAAGGCAAAGGATGCACGATCAGATCACGAGGACCTGAAGCCCGTTCAGCCCTGAACCGCCCACTCGACACTCCCGCTTAACAACAGCAGGCAGGCCAGACATGACTTCCAGACTCGGATCTATATCAAAAAAAAGATACAGTGGTGCTTAAGTTTGTGAACCCCTTTAAAATTTTCTCTTCTATATTTCTGCATAAATATGAGCTAAAACATCATCAGAAATTTTTCCCACACCTAAAAGTAGAAAAAGAGAACCCAGTTAAACAACTGAAGACAAAAATATATACTTGTCCATTTTTAATTGACTGAGTAAAATGATCCGTATAGCATATTAGTGAGTGGCCAAAAGTATGTTGACCTCTAGGATTAGCAGTGAATTTGAAGGTGAAATTAGAGCAGGTGTTTTCAATCAATGGGATGACAATCAGGTGTGAGTGGACACACCGTTTTATTTAAATAGCTATGTATCTGCTCTTCACAACACATGTTTGTGGAAGTGTATCATGGCACGAACAAAGGAGATGTCTTAGTACCTCAGAAAAAGAGTTGTTGATGCTCATCAGGCTGGAAAAGGTTACAAAACCATCTCTAAAGAGTTTGGACTCCACCAATCCACAGTCAGACAGATTATGTACAAATGGAGGAAATTCCAGACCATTGTTACCCTCCCCAGGAGTGGTCGACCAAAACAGATCACTCCAAGAGCAAGGTGTGTAATAGTTGTCGAGGTCACAAAGGACCCCAGGGTAACTTCTAAGCAACTGAAGGCCTCTCTCACATTGGCTAATGTTAATGTTCATGAGTCCACCATCAGAAGAACACTGAACAACAATGGTGTGCATGGCAGGGCTCCAAGTAGAAAACCACCGCCTCCAAAAAGAACTTGCTGCTCGTCTGCAGTTTGCTAAGATCACGTGGACGCGCCAGAAGGCTATGTAAGAATGTTTGTGGACGGATGAGACCAAAGTAGACTTTTTGGTTTTAAAAGAAAAGCGTTATTTGGAGAAAAGGAAACACTGCATTCCAGCATAAGACCCTTATCCCATCTGTGAAACCTGGTGGTGGTAGTATCATGGTTTTGGGCCTGTTTTACTGCATCTTGGGCAGGACTTCTTGCCATCATTGTGGAACAATGAATTCTGATGATATCAGGATTTCTAAAGGAAAATGTCAGGACATCTTTCCATGAACTGAATCTCAAGAGAAGGTGGGTCATGCAGCAAGACAACGACCCTAAGCACACAAGCCATTCTACCAAAGAATGGTTAAAGAAGAATAAAGTTCATGTTCTGGAATGGCCAAGTCAAAATCCTGACCTTAATCCAATGGATATGTTATGGAAGGACCTGAAGCGAGCAGCTAATGTGAGGAAACCCACCAACATCCCAGAGCTGAAGCTGTTCTGTACAGAGAAATGGGCTAAAATTCCTCCAAGCCGGTGTGCAGGACTGATCAACAGCTACAGGAAACGTTTAGCTGCAGTTATTGCTGCACAGGAGGGTCACACCACATACTAAAAGCAAAGGCTCACATACTTTTGCCACTCACTAATATGTAATATTGGATCATAAATGGGTTCTCTTTATCTACTTTTAGAACTTGTGTGAAATTCTGATGATGTTTTAGGTCATATTTATGCAGAAATATAGCAAATTCTAAAGGGTTCACAAACTTTCAAGCACCACTGTTTTTGTGTACATATTTCCTGTATTTTCTGTTTATACCGTAATAAAGAGACAATTATATACTGTCATTATACCATCACTAAAACAAAAATCTAATGCTTTTAGATTTAGCTAAGCTTTTTGCATAGTACTAACAATACAGGTAGTCCTCGAGTTACGACGCAGATCCGTTCCTAGGTGGCGTCGTAATCCGATTTTCTGTGTAAGTCGGAACATACGTACATACTGTATGTAAATAACATACTGTAAGCACTTATCCTATCCTAACACCTATCCTAACACAGTAATTGTCACGCCGGCTGTAAGTTTTAGGAAGCACACGCAGGGAGAGTGAACTGAACACAGAAATACTAATCGGGTGATAGACAAGCGGATGACGGAACGAAGAGGAGAGGTAGGTGCGCGATATGAGAGATTTGGATAATGAAAACAGACGCGATCGGAAAGGACAGAAAGAGGATACGGCTAGGATAGAAGGAGACTGAGTGAGATCGACTAGGAAAGGGACAAGGTACGGTAGAATGGCGAGAGATAGATAATGGCTTGGCAAGAACGCGGTCACGTTAGAGAAGTGATAGCGCGGGGCTTGTGACGCGGTAGGGACCACGAGACAGAGCAACGAGGATGTGGTGGTGCCCGGTATATACTGTATAGGGAGGAGGAAGGTGTGTGTGTGATGAGACGGAGGAGGAGAGAGAAGGTGGTAGAACGAGGTGGAAAGTGCAGGTGCACGAGTGAG
Organism: Ancistrus triradiatus; assembly: GCA_025084515.1. Taxonomy (NCBI): domain Eukaryota; kingdom Metazoa; phylum Chordata; class Actinopteri; order Siluriformes; family Loricariidae; genus Ancistrus; species Ancistrus triradiatus. Next base: position 253,829 of record JAJAGP010000740.1, on the reverse strand, counting down.
CCGTGGGAGAAAGTTCGCGAAGGTGGGCGTGGTGTGAGAGCGAACGTGACGGTAATTATCAAAAAATGCGTCGTAACTACGAAACATCGTAACTCGAGACCGTCGTAACCCGAGGACTACCTGTATTAACAAATTAAATTTAGTTGATCAGACAAAACATGAAATATCTTGGGTTACAGTCTGCAATTAAATGAAAGTCAAAGCAAATGTAAGGCACATTGAGTTGTTTTTTTAATTTGCATTTTCCATATCATCTCATCTTTTTCTGATTTTGAGTTAATGTACAAGGTAATTGTCATACTGTTACTGTTCACCATATTAAAACAATGACGAACCGTTTAAACAAAATATAAATGATTGGGACCCAAGTGCAGTTAGCTCCAGATGGTAGTTATAACCACAATTAAACTAAACAAATGAAATGAAACCAAAACGAAAATGTAAGTAACCTGTAAAACTAAATAAAAGATGCTCCGCTATTCTGAGTGTGCTTAGTGCGTCCTCTTCTAAGAGCGATCGGGGAATAAATTCACCCTATCGCGGCGAGGGGAGGCGACGGCGTGAGGGAGATGGCGGGAGCGAGGCTCAGAACTGCCGGAGCAGCTCGGTCAAGGTGAAAAATGAAAGACCTCCCCTGGCCTGTCTTACCTGCTCAGGGTTGAGAGTGTGGTGCCCAGAGAGGCGCCAGCATGCCGAAATGGCCCTGAAGCAGGGGCTGAAGGGGAGGGCGGGGCAGGACAAGCCACATACGAGGCTCGGAAGGGACTCAGGGCCCCAGCCGACCAGCTCAGAGGCGGAGCTTGGCGCCAAAGGCCCGAATACGAGGTTGACAGGCGCGGTGAGCTCTAATACGGGGCTAAGCTGCGCCAAGTGCTCAGGCTTGAAGTTAGGCGGCGCTAAATGCCCAAGTACGGGGTCAATGGGCGCGGCGAGCTCTGGAACGGAGCTTGACTGCTCAGGTTCAGAGCTGGGCGGCGCTGAATGCTCAATCACAGAGCTTAGAGGCTCAGCGAGCTCCAGTACAGGGCCAGGCGGCGCTGAGTACCCAGGCATGGAGCTTACCTGCTCAGATGCAGGGCTTGTGAGCGCGGCGGGCCCAGGAATGGAGCTAGGCGGTGCCAAATGCCCAGGCATGGAGCTTATTTGCTCAGATGCAAGGCTTAGAGGTGTGGTGAGCTCAGGAACGGAGCTTAACTGCTCAGATTCGGAGCAGGGCGGCGCTGAATGCTCAATCATAGAGCTTAGAGGTGCGGCGAGCTCGAGTACAGGGCCAGGCAGTGCTAAACGCTCAGGCACGGGGTCAAACCTCCCAGGTTCAGAGCTTACGAGTGTGGCGAGCCCAGGTTCAGAGCTTTTGAGTGCGGCGTAATCTTGAACGGGGCTTGGTGGCGCTAAATGCCCAGGCATGGAGCTTAATTGCTCAGATGCAGGGCTTAGAGGCACGGTGAGCTCTTGTAAAGAGCTAGGGGGCGCTAAACGCTCAGGCATGGGGTCAAACTGCCCAGGTGTGGAGCTTACGAGCTCGGCGAGCCTAGGTTCAGAGCTAGGGGGCACTACATGCTCATCTTCAGAGCTTATGAGCGCGGAGTACTCTTGAACGGGGCTTGGCGGCGTTAAATGCTCATTTACTGGGTGTAATAACTCAAGTTCAGGGCTAGGGGGTGCTAAACACTCAGGCACGGGGTCAAACTGGCCAGGTGCGGAGCTTACGAGTGCGGCAAGCCCCGGTTCAGAGCTAAGGGGCGCTAAACGCTCAATTTTAGAGCTTACGGGCGCGGCGTGCTCTTGAACGGGGCTAAAATGCTCTGGTATTGAGTTGGGTGGCGCTGAATGCTCAATTATGGAGCTGAGTGGACTCGACGTGCTGGAAACAAGGCCCGTCCTCTTCCCCGCACGCTGTTCAAAACGATCCTCCGCCAACATGGCCAGGCAGAACAGCCTGTCAAGGCAAGAGGCGGGTGAGAGATAGCACATCTCGGTGTCCACCTCCTCATGGAGACCTTGTCTAAAAAAATGAATGAGGGGCGGCTCATTAAAGCCGCTCACCTCAGCCAGGGCACGGAACTCAGCCACATATTCCTGCACCCCTTCGGGAACCTTGGAGAATTTTTTAAATGCTGGTTGGTTCCGGGGCAGAAATAAGTGGCTGGTGGTCCAGGTAGACAGTGTGCATGTCTGGAACTACCTGAACCCCAGATGGACCCTGACGGTTACGGCGTTACGAGGGGGGGGCGACGGCGTGAGGGAGATGGCGGGGCAGCCGGAGCAGCTCGGTCAAGGTGAAAATGAAAATAAACAAAAACTGAACCTACCCTATCTAGGGCCCTGTTTACCGAGCTGCCTTCTGGCAGCCCCCGCCTGAGGGTCTTGATACCCCAGAACGTACCGTTGTCCCTGACAAAAATATATAATAAAGGAAATGAAAAAATTCTTGCCGTCAAGAGCCGTCTGTGTAGCAGGTAGCATGAGCGCGTGTGAGCGTTCTAAAGCCGGGTGCATGAGGTTCAATGCAGCGAAACCGAGTGAACCCCGAAGGTGTGCTTATAAGGGCTCAGCTGCAGGTGTCGCTACATATTCAATAATCAGCCCGGGAAGGGCTGAAGCACTCACAAAAGTGCTGTTGCTGCTCATGCTGCCAGACCGGGTCAACTACTGGCCACCAGTAGTCGCCAGATAGCGACTCCTAATACATACCCTGTAAAAATTCTTATCTTTTATCACATAAAATAAATTATATCAAATGATTTCCAGTAGTATTATCACATTATAAACCTCAAGATCAGAGTGAAAATAAAATGTATAATATTAATTAGGGAAGCTACCATAAGACCAATGAAAACTTTAAAGGACTTACAGAAGTTTATGGAAGTTTTAGAAATAAATATGACCTAAACATAATATAGGGTCCTTAAAGATGAAGAGAACCCAATTAAACAAATGAGACAACAATATTATACTTCTTCATTTATTTGTTTTGGAAAATGATCCAATATTACATATATATGAGTGGCACCCTATCTGAATCTCTATGATTAGTGAAAATAGAATCAGGTGAGATGACAATCAGGTCTGAGTGGATAAACTGTAATATACAGTGGTGCTTGAAAGTTTGTGAACTTTCAACTTTGTTGGTCGACCACTCCTGGGGAGGGTAACAATGGTCTTGAGTTTCCTCCATCTGTACACAATCTGTCTGACTGTGGATTGGTGGAGTCCAAACTCTTTAGAGATGGTTTTATAACCTTTTCCCAGCCTGATGAGCATCAACAACTCTTTTTCTGAGCTCCTCAGAAATCTCCTTTGTTCGTGCCATGATACACTTCCACAAACGTGTGTTGTGAAGAGCAGACTTTGATAGATCCCTGTTCTTTAAATAAAACAGGGTGCCCACTCACACCTGATTGGCATCCCATTGATTGAAAACACGTGACTCTAATTTCACCTTCAAATTAACTGCTAATCCTAGAGGGTCACATACTTTTGCCACTCACTAATATGTAATATTGGATCATTTTCCTCAATAATTAAATGACCAAGTATAATATTTTTGTCTCATTTGTTTAACTGGGTTCTCTTTATCTACATTTAGGACTTCTGATGATGTTTTAGGTCATATTTTCAGAAATATAAAAAATTCTTAATGGTTCACAAACTTGCAAGCACCACTGTGCTTCTCTAAAATTAAACATTAAAAGTAAATACAGTACATCTGTATGAAAATATCTGTGACAGTTATTCAGACATTTAGCTGCACATAGTGTTAAAATTGAAAATATTGCATTTGCACTAGAGTCTAAAGAGAGATCATAATCAGGAGTCATTTCAGCTAGTTATTTTCAGATAGGGAAACAGATTGCGATCAGATGTAATCTGCAGCGAGCAGGTGTAGTTACAGTATCTCATCCCTCACTTGAGTGAAAAGCAAAATTGGCGGGTGGCGAAAAACATCTGGCAACAGCTGCAGTGTGGTTGAATGCTTGCTTACAGATGTGGACTGGTTCCAGAGCAGACTTGCCACAAAGAATAATAGGCATCCTAATGGCTGGTATTCAAAGGCCCATTTTGAAGAGTTAAAATATTTGAATCGGATGAGCAATGCTTACACATTGTGCACAGTTGTTTGTAATCCAGACATATTCCCTCAAGTTAGCAACAGCTTGACAATGCTGACAGCTGCTGTGGCAGAGGATAATACTGGCAATGGGCCTGATTGTGTGTGTGTGTGTGTGTGTGTGTGTGTGTGTGTGTGTGTGTGTGTGTGTGTGTGTGTGTGTGTGTGTGTGTGTGGGGTTGGGGTACAGCTAGAAAAACGTGTGCTATCACCACAAAGAGCCTGTCAGCTTTGAAGGTCTTACATCCTTCAATCTACCGGGATCAAACAGGCTTTGTATCAAAGCGCTGTTCAACACTTATCTCAGAAGGAGGGCTCCCATGCTAATCTCGACACTTTTTATGGCTTTACATTGCTCGGAATGCACAGACACATTATGCACTACAGTTCCTCAAAAGATGACAGACTGAACCTCATTGTCAGTGTCTGATTGGAAGCAGATTTGTGCCTGCTTTTAATCCATTAACCAAATTCCTCAGACTGCAAGTATGAAGCAGTGTCTGCCAAACCCAGGAAAACTGAATCTGTGAAATCTTTGCTGAATAAATTTCAGCCTGTTCTTTTCTCAAGCAACAGTTTCGTAATGGCAAGGTTTGTTATCTAATCGTATTCTGGTAGGCCTATATTCAATTGAGCAAGGTTTAGCATCTTTGTGTGTTATGTAGATAAAGTCGGCTCATTTACGAATTGTGAACTGAAAAGCAAGGTCATACATACACAAACCCACAAACAAGTACAGTCGGTAACATCATGTCACTTTTCCAGTTAATTCCACGACAGCATCACTGTACACTGGGCTGCAGTATATGTTAAGGAAAGTACTCCTTTATTGACACACAACCTAGGTATGGTAACAAGAAAACATACTATCTGTAACCATACATTATAGATATTTTTGGATATACAATTTACAAATATACAAACGCCCTCATCTCCTGTACTCCATAGCTAACTGGTAAGTAACATGCTGACTATTCTTCACAAGCTTACACCAGCGAGGCTCAATTTGCATGTTTGTGTCCTTAGCAGTCAATGAATATTCGAACCTGCCAAAATGCAGTTATTGAGTATGTTACATCACTGTTCTGTTTCCACATTCTGCACAGTAAGCAGTGATTTTGGCACCAAGCAAACAAGCCAGCTATATAAGTGCTAGTAAATGAGTGGGATTTTAGAATGCACATTTCATTAGTGTATTGTGAGCAATATATTTTATAGTACCCAAACAATTAAAAACATACCCTACCTAGAAAAGGAAAGTTCATGAATTAACTTTAATTTGGCTTGTCAAAACTAATAATTGCTAAATGGTTGCTAGGCTGTTGATAGCTGCGATGGGGTGCCAATATTTTTTATTAAAATGGGATAGAATGTAAAGAGTGGTAATAGAGCATACGGGCTATGATAGGTTGCAATATGTTTGACTAAAGTGAGATACAATGCATAAAGTGGTAGTGCAGTAAAACAGAGAACATCATGTGACATCATGACCCAAACAGCCTGCCATTCATTTCCAATGGGGAAAAATACTGTTGAAGCAAAGTTTTTGCGAAAAAGAAAAGCACATGCACACTATTCAGGTAAATTTCTGAGAAGAAAGTGTTTACATTTCAAGAGAAAAATAATTACTAGAAAGGGATTGCTTGTGAGCAAACTTTAATTTGGCTTGTCAAAAGCAGGCAATAATTGGTTGCTAAGTGGTTGCTAGGCTGTTGCTACATGGAAGCTACCTGGTTGCTAAGGTGTTGGTAAGATATTTAATTGTAAAACCTTAAACTGCCCATATATTTATGGCTATTTGTTTTTTTGCTTTCCACATATTTATGCATTCCAATATATTAATGTTTAAGGGTTATTTACTTATTTTGAAGTTTCATAAGTTGTCCGAATATTTATGATTAAAGGTAATTCAGATGTTTAGATATTGTAATTAATGGTCATTAACAGTCCAAACTTTTTGGTAAATTGCCATTTAGCTGTCTAGATATATATAGCTACTGATCATTACCTGTCCAAATATTTATGGCTATATGGTAATTCACTGGTTAACTGTAGGTTATTAATTAAGCAGTAGAACATGAGTTGGTCACAGTTGTTATTCGTGTTAACACACAACCTTTTACTGCTTTGTACTATTGCTTGTGTGTTATTGTTTTTAAACAAAACAAAGAAACAAAATGATCAATCCAGCCCTGAAAGAAGGTCCAGGAAGAAGGTCCACAACAAAAGTTGTTGCTATGCAATTAACAGATCTCTACCCTGCCTTAATTAATGCAGTAGCCTACACGCTACAGCAGACAGAGGGTTTATAGCCTATAACACTACCAAATAATGCTAGTTTGAAATACAAAGTGCAAATAAGAGAAGATGAAAGGGAAAAGGGCTATAATTAAACATAAAATTCATCATTCATAATTAATGAACTTATTTATTAGGGTTGTTTTGTATATGTAGGCTATTTGTATGTTTTGCATTTAACTATGTTTATACAATGGAGCATTGTCTCAAAGCAGCAAAAAGCTTGTCGTTAGAAACCAATCGGTTGGGGACTAACTGTGGTATCATACTGGCTAACAGTCTGTCATGAGAGCTAATGTAAGGGGGGAACAAAGAGAAGTGTGTGGGGTCTGCGTGAAAAAGTGACAGCTGAAATTTAAAGGTCAACACTTACCCAGACATTCTGCCATTCATTTCCTTTGGGAAAAATCGCTGTATAAATGAAGTTTTCTTTTAAACAAAAAACGTAAGTCAATCGCTTAGAAAAGCACACGCACACTAATTCAGTATTTGATCTACAAGCATACAAAGGTTCGTGCAAGTAGCTCGAAAGCTGTAGGAGAAAAAATATTACAAATTTTGATTGCAGACAGGAGACGAAAACAGGAAGAGAGAATAAGAAGAAGAAGAAGAAAACGAAGAACAGTACTTTGGCCTTGACAAGCCCAATTAACTCATACAAATAAATATATTAAAAAAATGAAGAACAGTAGACAAGCCAAATTAATAGTTACGTTGTAATGTAGTTTGGCACATACTGAACAGGCTGAATACGTTTCTGGTGACCTTTTCCTATTTTATATTTCCTATATTAATTGAAATAGTGTGTGTAACCAAACCTGTGCCCTAAACACTAAACAGATTCATCTATCTAACAATTCATGTGTGTGAGACAAGACACCTGTCATTACTAATTGTGTAGGCATTGTATCTAGATAACAGCCAACGCACAACACAGAAGCACTACACAAAATGGCCAAGAGATGGCAGCAGAGCGTCACCCATGGTGTTAGCCTGACATCGTAGCGTCTATGTAGGAGTAGGAGTCGATCTCTTACGTCTTCGCTGCTTTCTACTGTTCTTTGTAATGATTAAACCATTTAGTTTGACAAGTCTCGGTTAGTAAATATTATCTAAATGAATTAACAGAGTGCTTATAGCGCTGACTGTAGATTTAAGTAGCTACATATGATGGTAACGAACAAAGATAATTTATTTCCACCATCACATGGTTTGGCAAACGGTAGGTACAGGTCCAGTCTGTCTGTCTGCTGTCTGTCTCTCTGTATGTGTGTCTGTGTGTCTGTGTGTTTCATAAGCCGTCTGTAAACTTTTATGGAGATTCTCCATGAGCAGGCGACCAAACCTACTGCACTGATTTAAGTCTCAATCGTGACATGTAATTTCGTATCTTTTTTCTAAGGCATTTTCAGCGGTGTTTGGTATGTATGTCCATTATTGTTGTATTATTCAGAACTAAATATACAGGTCTTGGAATGACTTGCAGTGTAAAAGGGAGTATTATTGCCAATGATAATTATTCAATCCATCCAAAATAATTATTCCTGCTGACCTTGGGATTTGGTTGCCGTAACAAGCTGTTATTTAAATGTGAAATTTAAAAAGTGTATCTTTTTACTCCCCTTTTTAGAGTATTGTCAAAGCCTTTTATCGTTTGAAGGGCACAGGGTTTAACTACATACCAGAGCAAAAGTGAAATAGATAAATTACAAACATCTAGATAATATGAATAAATCATATAAACAAACAAACACAAACCTGAGAATGTTTTTATCTGGTTCTTTCAAAATATTTCCTTCAGGTTCAGGAGAAACATCTGAGGCTCCTCAATCACCTGGAACACAAAGGAGATTTATTTTATTAAATCGATTTATTTATTGGAGACATACAAATGTGCCTCATCTAAAATAATATGTCCTTGGGAAAAAAACAAACAAACCCATTAAATCAAGGTACGTAGGTAGGAAAAAAGAAGACAGTCTTGGGTTATTCCAGACATTGTGTCATGCTGTAAAAGGCATTTCTCTCTTTGTATCTCTTTTTAGTGATTTTTGTTTCTTGCCATACTGATTCCTGACACCTGATGGTGTTTACTGTCTTCTCAAGCTTTCATGAGGCTCATTCTTTTGCATACAGGGCTTTTCTTTATTTTATGTTCAGTTAGTATAAATGAGTATCTGTAGTTACTCACTGTGCTTGGGGCTTAACCCATGTATATCTCATCAGTCCACAGAACTCGACTAATCTGGGAAAAGGACCTTGCCAGGAAACAAAAGACCTTTGGTTCTGTTGGACTCAACACCCTTCCCAAAGGGAGGATATAAAAAATGTCATAATAAAGGACCTATCTGACCGCAGTTTGCTGAGCATTCTTTAAATTTCCCCGCAGTACTTACAATGCATGATGTTTTGATGCACAGCATTTACTAATTCAGAAACATTGGTAAGAGCTTCAAAGTCAGGAGAGGTTAACTCAACTTGAACACAAATCTGAAGCTGCATTTGACTTTTGTTTCAAGATAGTCAGGGACTGGTTTGTGCTGTTTACATTACATCTCAGTCAACTCAGATACAATCAGATTAGTCAGTGAGGTCATGTGACCTCTCATATGACCATGTTCAATCACTGCCTCCTCTATTTTTCTCCATTTAATGCCAGACAGGCTCAGGGGAACAAGGTTTCTCAGACATCTCCAAGCTTCATTTGCACCATCAAAAAAAAGACAGTTATGCATATCCATATTTGCATAGCAAGTTTCCATTAAATCCATGTGTGTCATTACAGTTCAAATTCTTAATTATGCCACAATTTTTCCTCAGGGAAAACTCATGGAGGCCACTTCTCTCCACAATCTGTCCATATGGCGTTTAATTAAAAGTTTTCTTAAGGAGTAAATTGTGTTCAGTTCAATTAAAACCATAATGTTATAGCAAAATAATGGGCATAGACTTCAACAGTACTCTTGGAGGAACAGCTCATTTTTGCAGTGTTTGCTGTGGAAAGTATATATCTTGGATTTGTAGGGGAAAAAAAAAAACAAAAAGAAAGGAACCCAGAACAAAATATGCAAAAAGAAAATATCACCAAAGCCTCCTACATAGTATCAGGCCTTAGGCATTGCAAATTAACATTGCTGGAGCTATTTCTAGATTCCACTCTTGGAATTCAGACCATGACAAATGAAGCATTGGAGTTTGGAATTCCTATTTATCTGTGTTGCACAGAGACACCTCTTTGGGGGCGAAGAACAGAAGATTTGAGAACAAGACAAAAAGCATATTGCAGGATAAATAAAAATATATATATTTTCTGAGATGCCACAGAACAATAACAGTGAATGCTGTTCTGCAGGCAAAGTGCGACAGGGGCATCATGCACACAGCTTATTTTAGAGAGTACACAGGTTTACAGATTCATGTTGTGGATCTACCATGTACAATGTTGTCGCATTATAATGTGTAACTACTGAAGTTAAGCAAGCACAGGCAAACTTTCAAACAGTTTACAGCTGTTTTGCATAAACGATTTCAAGCTAGTGACTAGTTAAATTAACATAGCTGGCTAAAGATATTCCTGACATTGTCAGCTTTTATTTAGCATTAACATTCCTTACAGGGAATAAGTTGTTTTGTGTAAGATCATATTAATTTATTTTGGTTAAGGGTAAGCGTTTCTTGCTTTAGTTTTCCCCAAATAAAATGCTACCAGATTACCCTGTCTCTTTTCTGAGTGAATAGCAGGAGGTGATGGAGACTTATAAGTACCTGGGGTGCACCTGGACCACAGACTGGAACTGTTACATAAAATGGAGGCGGTTTTGGGAAAAGGAAACAGCAGACTCTACTTCTTTGGGGAAGTTTAGGACCTTTAATACTTGTAACAAAATGTTATGCGTGCTCTACCAGTCGGTGATAGCAAGTGGGGTTTCTGATGCAGCAGTGTATTTGGGCTGTGGTAAGAAAGCACTGATTAAATAACTGGTCAGTTTATGGTGATGAATTTGTTTTTGCTGAAGTACGTAGTTTAATGCTAGATGGTGTTTCTGACCCCCTTCATAACACTCCCATCGATCAGCAAAGCTTCTTCAGCTCATGACTGATTCAACTATGATGCAGCAAGAAGCACCACAGGACATTTTGCCTACCAGTTTCTGTTAGACTATATAACTCATCAGGTCTGTGCTGGAGTCATTGATTTTTCTGTAGTATGCTTTATTATTTTACTATTTCCCTTTGTTAGGGGGGTTGCACATCATCACCACATATTAAACACACACACACATATAAAAATATATATATATATATGTGTGTGTGTGTGTGTGTGTGTGTGTGTGTGTGTGTGTGTGTGTGTGTGTGTGTGTGTGTGTGTGTGTGTGAATTATCATTTATTCCTTTTTTTCCTTTTTTTATTCTTTGATATTATTAAAGGATAATTTATCTTATTTAAATAATATTCCTGTTTTTTTAATTCAGCACAGAACTACCTCAAGTTACTTGTTATGAACACTTCAATCTAAAACTGTTTCTTTGTCGTCGTTTGTGTAGTTTTATGTGAATTGTTTGCTGCTGGGGGATCTCCCTGATAGAGATAAATAAGGTGCTACATCTACCTACAGTCCCCTCCACAATTATTGGCACCCCTGGTAAAATGAATAAAAATAGTTCAAAGAAAAGGATCGTGAAAAACTAAATAAAATCTATCTATCAAATTATCTACATATAACCATGCAGAAACACACCAAACACTTTATTATGTACACCTGCTTGTTTCTACATTGTTCTTTTTATCAGTTCCACTTACCATATACAGTGGTGCTTGAAAGTTTGTGAACCCTTTAGAATTTTCTACATTTCTGCATAAATATGACCTAAAACATCATCAGATTTTCACACAAGTCCTAAAAGTAGATAAAGAGAACCCAGTTACACAAATGAGACAAAAATATTATACTTGGTCATTTATTTATTGAGGAAAATGATCCAATATTACATATTAGTGAGTGGCAAAAGTATGTGAACCTCTGGGATTTTGAAGGTGAAATTAGAGTCAGGTGTTTTCAATCAATGGGATGACAATCAGGTGAGAGTGGGCACCCTGTTTTATTTAAAGAACAGGGATCTATCAAAGTCTGCTCTTCACAACACATGTTTGTGGAAGTGTGTCATGGCACCAAAGGAGATTTCTGAGGAGCTCAGAAAAAGAGTTGTTGATGCTCCTCAGGCTGGAAAGGCTTACAAAACATCTCTAAAGAGTTTGGACTCCACCAATCCACAGTCAGACAGATTGTGTACAAATGGAGGAAATCAAGACCATTGTTACCCTCCCCAGGAGTGGTCGACCAACAAAGATCACTTCAAGAACTAGGCATGTAATAGTTTGCGAGGTCACAAAGAACCCCAGGGTAACTTCTAAGCAACTGAAGGCCTTCTCACATTGGCTAATGTGTTTAATGTTCATGGAGTCCACCATCAGAAGAACACTGAACAACAATGGTGTGCATGGCAGGGCTGCAAGGAGAAAGCCCTGCTCTCCAAAAAGAAAACATTGCTGCTCGTCTGCAGTTTGCTTAAAGATCACGTGGACGAGCCAGAAGGCCCATTGGGAGGGAAATGTTTGTGGACGGATGAGAACCAACATAAAACTTTTTAGTTTAGTTTAAAGAAAATCGTTATGTTTGGAGAAAGGAAACACTGCATTCCAGCATAAGAACCTTATCCCACCTGTGAAAACATGGTGGTGGTAGTATCATGGTTTGGGCCTGTTTTGCTGCATCTGGGCAGGACGGCTTGCCATCATTGATGGGAACAATGAATTCTGAATGATATCAGAGAATTCTAAAGGAAATGTCCAGGACAATCTGTCCATGAACTGAATCTCAAGAGAAGGTGGGTTCATGCAGCAAGGACAACGCCCCTAAGCACACAAGCTGTTCTACCAAAGAATGGTTTACAGAAGAATAAAGTTTCATGTTTTGGAATGACCCAAGTCAAAGTCCTGACCTTAATCCAATGGGAAATGTTGTGGAAGGACCTGAAGTGAGCAGCTAATGTGAGGAACCCACCAACATCCCAGAGCTGAAGCTGTTTCTTTCTGTAGGAGGAATGGGCTAAAAATTCCTCCAAGCCGGTGTGCAGGGACTGATCAACAGCTACAGGAAACGTTTAGGCTGCAGTTATTGCTGCACAGGGGGTTCACACCAGATACTGAAAGCACAGGCCACATACTTTTGCCACTCACTAATATGTAATATTGGATCATTTTCCTCAATAAATAAATGACCAAGTTATAATATGTGTGTCTCATTTTTTTTAACTGGGTTCTCTTTATCTAACTTTTACTTTTAGGACTTGTGTGAAAATCTGATGATGTTTTAGGCCATATTTATGCAGAGAGATAGGAAGATTCTAAAGGGTTCACACACTTTCAAGCACCACTGTAAGCTTCTGAACATTGCACACTAGTTTAAACACTACTGGGATTTTAACTGGAATGATGTTCTATCGTCAGATGAAAGGAAAATGTAACATTATGGCGACTAACCTTTAAGGTGGGTTTGGCTTATAAACAAGGATGACTACACTGAAGAGAACTGATGATCCCTGTCAAGTATGGTAGCAGGCCTGTAATGTTGTGGGTTTTTTCCTCCAAAGGCCCTTGGAACCTCATTAGGGTATATGACATCATGCCATGAAATACTAGGACATTTTAAATTTAAATCTATCTGTCTCTGACAGTGAATTAAAAATGGGTGGTCATAGGATTTTCCAGCAGGACAACAATCCAAAACCTGTCCAGGTCTACACAAAAATGGTATACTGATCACAAAATAAAGCTTCTTCCATGGTCAACTCAATCCCCTGAATTAAGGCCATAGAAAACCTGTTGGGTGTGCTAAAGAGCAGAGTGCACAGTAGAGGCAAAGAAAGGACCATCAGGAGAGATTCTGTAAAGAAGAATAGTTTAAATTTCCCTGTTCTGTATTTTCCAACCCTAATAGATGTTATAGTAGAAGACTATGTGCTGTTCGAATGGCAACAGGAGGTTGTAAATGCAGGGGTGCCACTACTTTTGTTAAAAATTATTTCTTGATAAGAGATTGTTTTTTTTTCCTCAAAATAAATTTATTTACTTCAAATAAACTAAATTAAATTACTTTTGATTCAACTAATTCATCAAGAAGTGAATTTCTTATAATTCTCTCTCTCCCTCTCTCTCACCCCTCCATCTATCTATCTATCTATCTATGTTGTTGGTCTGTATACTCTATAATTACAATTTTGGCGTAAACTTTAAATTCGAGAACTTTTTTTTTATCAAAGGTTGGAACTGGTAAACTGACTTTTCAGAGCTATGAATTAAGACACATATAAAAGTTTTTCCACTAAATAGCTTCGGAAAACATTTAGCACCTACCTGCCATCTACTGGAGTTTGACCTGACCTGATGATGGGGAGGATCACTGTTGCCATCACCCCTTTGCCTAGACTCATCTGATTCTGATTTAATAACCAAAAATCTTCCGTCTCCTCAGTGACTATTAACTGTCACGGGTCAACTGACAGGACTATTTGTCTCTGGTTAGAGGTTGAGCTGGGTTCCTCTCAAACTTTCTTCCTTATTGATTGCAGCCGTGTTGATAAAAAGATCAGAATCATTGTCTAAGCATTTGGCTTGTTCACTCAAAAGCAGCTAAGATACTGTAAGTTAGACGTCCTGATGTATTGGGTTAACTGTTGTTATAGGCCTATACTGTTAGTATGTGCTTAGTATTGTCACGCTGTATTATGATAAGTTTAGTACCTGGTGCATTTGTCCAAAAAAGGTAAGCCATTGTAAATAAACACAATTAAAACCATTACATTCACTACCAATACTGCAGCTGCAGCCACGAGTGCCAGAGAAAATCAACACTAAGCATGTCTAAATGTATTTAATAAATCAATTTCATAAACTCATAAGATATTAAATAAAATAATTTAATTAATGTTAAATAACGTTAATATTATGGGTGATGCTTTTGCTAATGCTTTTAAATTCCATTCTGTATATTCCTAAACAGCCAAATTGTCCAGATCCCAACGGCACCCTCAAGACTTTGTCTCCAGGCAATTACAGTGGGGCAAAAAAGTATTTAGTCAGCCACTGATTGTGGAAACATCATGCTTTGGGGCTGTTTTTTTGCAGAGGGGACAGGACGACTGATCCGTGTTAAGGGAAGAATGAACAGGGCCATGTATTGTGAGATTTTAAGCCAAAACCTCCTTCCATCAGTGAGAGCATTGAAGATGGAACGTGGCTGGGTCTTCCAGCATGACAATGATCCCAAACACACCACTCAGGCAACGAAGGAGTGGCTCCGGAAAAAGCATTTCAAGGTCCTGCAGTGGCCTAGCCAGTCTCCAGACCTCAGCCCCATAGAAAATGTGTGGAGGGAGTTGAAAGTCCGTGTTGGCCCAAAACATCACTGCTCTAGAGGAGATCTGCATGGAGGAATGGGCCAAAATACCAGCTACAGTGTGTGCCAACCTGGTGAAGACTTACAGGAAACGTTTGACTTCTGTCATTGCCAACAAAGGTTATGTTACAAAGTATTGAGTTGAACTTTTGGTATTGACCAAATACTTATTTTCCACCATAATTTACAATTAAATTCTTTAGAAAAAAATCCTACAATGTGATTTCCTGGATTTTTTTTTCTCATTTTGTCTCCCATAGTTGAAGTGTAGCTATGATGAAAATTACAGACCTCTCTCATCTGTCCAAGTAGGAGAACTTGCACAATCAGTGGCTGACTAAATACTTTTTTGTCCCACTATACCTGACTAGCCTCTGATTCTTACTCATTTATTCCATGGCTTTATATGCCTATGTTAATAATAACCTTTCATTTTCTCATTACACGTACTGCAATTGTGAAAACAAATACTACTAAAACTACTTTTTGAAATATGAATTTGGCAGTACATAAGATGACATAAATATATAAATAATAAATATAATATATAATAAATATAATAATAAATAAAAAATACAAATCTCAGATTCAATGTAAGACTACAGAAGTGCAGAAGCATTATGGGTCATTTAAATAAATCTATCATGCAAAGTCTTGTACATTATAGATACATTTAATTAGCTCATAAAGTGTTTTGTTGTACTGTTTGTTATGCCAGTTGTTTTATTTGTATGTTTTACATGGGAAATGTGGGAAACTTTGTGTCAAATTCATTGCCATACCCTGTATGCATCCTATTATGTGTAATGCACGAGTGGTACAGTTACTGCGGGGACAGCGTGCCAGGGGATGAGATTTATTCAAGAACAGGCAGACAGGATCAGATCAAGGGCAGATCAAGAGAATAGTTGAGTGATAGGCACAGTGCAAATTCACAAAGAGTCCAAATAGGGGATTTAATGGGGTAACCGAAAGTTTGGGCAAACAAGGTTGAACTACAAAAGCCTGGCAGGTGCAAACAATGCTCAGTAACCGGGAGAAGAACTTAAATAGGCAGACAATTTAACACATAATGAGAGACAGTTGCAAAGGATCAAAACAGAGCGAGGGAAGCTGGAGGTGTGAATGTGTAGTTGGGTGCAAGTACTGGAAATCTTGGATGAGGATGGGGTCCAACAATTCCAGTGAGTCCACCCAGCAGCACTCCTCAGGTCTGAAGCCCTCCCAGTCTATGAGATACTGGAAACTAGGCCCCTCCAGTGGGAATCCAGTATCTGACAAACCATGTTAGTAGGTCCTCCATCCATCTCCTCCAGCAGGCTGGGAATGTGACACTTCAGGAGAGAAACATGAAACGCGGAGAAATATGGAGGTTAGTATGTAACTGAAGGTACTATGTACCCTATGTACCTGCCATTGTTCCAGGGTCGGCTAGAAACTCGTAATCTCCAATACCATAATGGTGCACAGGTTGTACTTAGGCAGTGCATCCCAGGGAGGTTCAGGTTGATGAGGAATGCTCTGTATCACAGGACAGGACAAGATGGTCTCATGATGTAGCACACTGGTGGACAAATAAAGCGGGTGCATCTGGAGGATAACAGACCCACGGGTCACCATCCACAAGAACAGGAGAGTTTATAGCACCGAGAGCTTATGGCACATAATTTATTCAACCATTTTATGCCCTTACTAATCATCAAACGTATCGTTTCTTCAGTGGTACATTGAGACACATTTAATTGAGACACATTTCATATCACTTTGTCCAAAGATGTCTTGGAGGCTTAGAAGTCTTAAGAAGCCTTAACCCATCAAGTCATCACATGGTCTTGAGCATTCTGCACAGACAAGCTAAAGCATGAACTATATTTCAGTATATGCTTTTAATCGAAAAGACACAAACTAGTATGCTATAAGGGCATTCACAGGAGGTTACAACAAATTGAGCACAGTCTTCCCCCCAAAACACTTTTGGTCTGGCCTGCAAGCCTGCAAAGTGAGGAGGGGCGCTGCATTCTTCACTTTTAATTGAGTGTCAAGAGCAGCGTGGAGATTAACTATGCTCAAATCATACAGATAAAGCCATGCCTCATTACAGATGCTTTATTTGTTATTGATATTTACGGGATGTCATATTTTCCCTTGGGGATTAAAGCTTAAAGCAAGTGGCTTAGCAGTGCAGCAAGCACTCCAATAAATCTACTGAATCCACCATGCACCCACCCCCATCAAACCCACATTTCTTAAAATTCCTCCTTCAATCTGATGTCTCTTTCCACAGAGCTCCTGGGATAGGAATATTGTTCAAAAGGCAAAAGCAAAGCATTCCTGGGGCAACGTCTGGAGCAGGCCTGTCAAACATACGGCCCTGGGGCCCCTACTGACCTGTGAACTGATCTGATGTGTCCTGCATGGGAAATACGGAAGATGAGAACTGAAATAACAGTAGATTTGGAAGTCTTCTTTTTTGCACAGTAAAGATTTGAGTGGCATTAGTTAATGCAAAGCCTTGCCAAAGTAATCAAATGCCCATGTGGTTCTATCAGCTGTTGAAGAATGATGCTTGTGGATGCAGTGGCCTCTGAGGAATCGGAGATGACAGAAGTTCATCTTAGGCTTGCACCCTTGATTTTTAGCAACTGAAATCCTCCAGATTTCTAGGACATTTTTTTAAAACAATGTAATAATTTTGGAAATGTGTTGCAGGCCTGGAATGCAGGAATGGATGTATATTAACACATGAAATGAAGTTGACCAGAAAAGACATGAAATATTTTGGTTTCACACTATCTGCAGTGGAATGGATGTCAAAGTAAATGAGAGACATGCTGCATTCTTTAAATGTGCACTTTCCATACTGTCCCAACTTTTTCTGATTTGAGCTTGGAAATTGGAAACTGAAAACAAATAATGTCTTGTGTCTTGTGATTGATAGGGTAACGTTCTTTCGAGCTGTAGCAGCATTACTATTATGTAAGTGTGTAGTTTTTACACAAATTCTTACTGTGAGCAGGAGATTTTGGAGTGTGTGGGCAAGACTGAATGGCTAAATGTTGAATGGCTATATGGTGAAATATTAAGTGCTGGATTTTGTGTATGAATGCATAGTGAATTTAACTAGACCATATTCTTCAGTGAAACAGCTGCAACTGATACTAATCAGTTTTCTTAGAGCATCATCACATTATTCTAACAAACTTAAAATTTTTATTTATACAGTGGGGCAAAAAAGTATTTGGTCAGCCACTGATTGTGCAAGTTCTCCTACTTAGAATGATGAGAGAGGTCTGTAATTTTCATCATAGGTACACTTCAACTATGAGAGACAAAATGAGAAAAAAAAAATCCAGGAAATCACACTGTAGGATTTTTAAATAATTTAATTGTAAAGTCATGGTGGAAAATAAGTATTTGGTCAATAAATTTGCTTCAACTCAATACTTTGTAACATAACCTTTGTTGGCAATGACAGAGGTCAAACGTTTCCTGTGAGTCTTCACCAGGTTGGCACACACTGAGCTGGTATTTTGGGCCCATTCCCCCATGGAGATCTCCTAGAGATCTTAACACCTTAGCATGGATCAGTGTCCGTCCCCTATGCCAGAAAAACAGCCCAAAGATGATGTTTCCACCCCATGCTTCACAGTAGGTATGGTGATTCCTTGGGGAGCAAATCAGCCATTTCTTCTTTCCTCCAGTTGAGTTTTTACCAAAAAAGTTCTATTTTGGTTTCATTTGACCACATGATATTCTCCCAATCCTCTTCTGGATCAACCATATGCTCTCTGGCAAACTTCAGACGAGCCTGGACATGTACTGGCTTAAGCAGGGGGACACGCCTGGCACTGCAAGATCTGAGTCCCTCACTCGGCGTAGTGCGTTACTGATGGTAGCCTTTGTTACTTTGGTCCCAGCTCTCTGCAGGTCATTCATCAGGTCCCTCCGTGTAGTTCTGGGATTTTTGCTCACCGTTCTCATGATCATTTTGACCCCACAGAAATGAGATCTTGCGTGGAGCCCCAGATCGAGGGAGATTATCAATGGACTTTCATTTTCTTACAATCGTCTCACAGTTGATTTCTTCAGACCATTGTCTATTGTAGATTCACTTTTCCCAGCCTGCTGCAGGTCTACAATTTTCTTTCTGGTGTCCTTTGACAGCTCTTTGGTCTTGGCCATGGTTGAGTTTCGAGTCTGACTGTTTGAGGCTGTGGACAGGTGTCTTTTATACAGATAACGAGGTCAAACAGGTGCCATTAATACAGGTAACGAGTGGAGGACAGAAGAGCTTCTTAAAGAATAAGTTACAGGTTTGTGAGAGACAGAAATCTTGCTTGTTTGTGGGTGTCCAAATACTTATTTTCCACCATGATTTACAATTAAATTCTTTAAAAATCTTACAATGTGATTTCCTGGATTTTTTTTCCTTTTGTCTTCATAGTTGAAGTGTACCTTATGATGAAAAATTACAGACTCTCTCATCTTTCTAAGTATGAGAACTTGCACAATCAGTGGCTGACTAAATACTTTTTTGCCCCACTGTAGGTGTATTGTTTAGCAGTTATTTGATGCCTTGGCTCAGCTGTAAGTTAATAATACAGACCCTCAGGAGAAATGACTTCACTGGGTTAGGGGAACATAAACAAACCTCCTGATCATGTCCTAACCAGGGATTTGAACACAGGCCCTCAGGAACTTCCGTTTCCAGAAGCTGCTGGTGCTACTGGAACAGTTTATTGAAAATGATGAGAAGGCAGAGCTTCTTGTTGGTAAAAGTGAGAGGTTATATGGGTGTGTGTATTGCTGCAGAGTTGGCACAGAGTGAGAATTCATCCTGAATGCTTGTCAGTGAAAGTTTGAAACACCGTGGTCAGGATGTCTGTCTGCTCTTGTACTCTTGCAGTATCAGTCAATAATTAATTGAATGGCTATTCCTCTCTCTTTCTCTATCTCTCCCTGCCTGTGTTCTGCATGTACGGCTGACAGACAACTCATGCTCTGGTGGCATCTGCCTGCTGCTCCGCAGCTTGCCTGTGTGATCAGCTCTCTCCAGCTCCTCAAACACGTCTTCTTCCGTTCTTAGCCCTGCACTCCCTTCAGAACGCGCAGCTTGCGTGCCAACTCACTGCCTCTATTAACTCACATATCATCTTATGTACTGCCAAAGCAGATTGTGTTTGGAGGGCAGGCAATTAAGGGGGAGAAAAAAAATAATCGCAATGTAATTTTGGCTGCAATATTTACAAAAACGGAGAAGCTTAAGAGAACGAACATGACAAAGTCAACACCATGGAGAATAATGATCTAGTGCTGAGATTTAGTGGGAAGGGAAAGCTGGCACATTCCTAATTACGCAAGGCCAAATGTCAAGCCTGCTCGTTGTCAATGCGTTTGGTTAGTGATTTTTTTATTTCCCTTTTTTCAGCAAGTTTAGCCTATGTTTTATGAATCTAATTATAAGTGATTAAACTGCTCATCTTCTCATCCGGTGTCTTGGTGGAGATTTGTATGGGTGCCTGTGAGCCATCATGTACAGAGCAAGCACAGCACAAGATTCAAATTGACCATGGTTAATTTGTTTCTGCACTAGAACAGTAAGGTAGCAACCAAGTGTAAGTGAATTAAGATACACTGCAACAAGGCTGTTTGGCCAGATAGATATAAAATTAGTTCAGGCTAATACCTCGGTGTAATTTGGCTTGTAATATTACCATGCCCTAACTACCTTCCCCCCGAGAGACTTCATGTAGTGCTTACTGATTACTTTGCTGTTGTGCCGATAAGCTATTTGTCTTGCAACCACTGAAAAAAAAAAAATCAGAGGAACAGTTGCACGATGACAGATGACCCCGCTCTCCGGCACTCTTATTTAATATGGGCAAAATCATTGCTAAAATGTCCTTGATCTCTCAGTGAGAATAGGAGAAAATCTGAAGTTGCATTTCTGTGAATTAAAAAAAAACTAATCAAAACTGGACAAGCCCACAAGTTTCACTTATTACCAGGAACAGAAATGATTTTAAAAGAGATGTAAGTGAAGCATCTTCCCGTTCATATTGAACATACTTTTAATCCCCTGAGTGTTTAGGAACTCAAGTGGTCATCCATTTTCACTAGAATAAAAATATGAGATGACACAGAGGCCAAACTTTCTCTTCTGCTCCCCTTACATGAGTTCTATGGAGTTTATGTCAGGAACTGATAGGACCATGTCAAAAGCTTGATGGTTTGGTCTTTGACCACTTCTTGTGTGTACTGAATATCAGCATGTTTTTTGGCAGATGCAGCTAGATTGTTATTTACAATCTTCCCAGCTCATAATGTCATGTATCGAAAGAAAACAGTCCTACAACATCACATCCTCCACCATACTTAACTCTGGGCAATAAGTTCTTTCGTTCTGTATGAGCACATTTCTTTTTATACCAAATCCACATTGTGCTTTCTTCTGGCACACCTTCAAAATACTTTATTAGAAGATTCTGTAGAATGGTAGATTTTAAGACTTGGTGACCCTTCTGTAAAACTAAGTAAGTAAGTAATCCAGCTCCAGCTCTTGATGCATGCTCAGTAATCCAGGTGAGAAAATCCCAGAAGTTGAATCAGTTCATCTGGATGTCTGGATGTAGACTTTTCGTCACTCATCCAAGTGACTTCTTTAGCCATCAGACTGAATGAGATGAGTGACGAGACGATTTTTATTGATTTTCTCAGCCTGCCCATTCACGCAGAGATGCTAGTGGAAAAAAACATGTTTGCCAGATCCACTTATTCTTAGAAATTTCACTTCTTTTGGGCTTATTTACATAGACCTGGTGTGGAAATCTCTCGCCAGATCTGGCAACCCTGCAATTAAATGCAGCACCTGCTAAACGGTTACTGAACAGTTAGACACACTGAAATGCAGTATACACTCGACAAAATGAAGAATTTGATTATTTAATATTAAAGTTTGAATTTTACATCACAGCTTTTTGTGATATTATTGGCTGGTTGCAAAGAAGAAATCTGATTACATTTTGAGTCATATAAACCTGGACCATTCCTCAAGAGCATGTATACCTGTTGGTTGGATATCTGACAATATCTGATTTTCTGCAGTTATCGGATTACTAAGTTCATGGGAATGCACTCATTGATAAAGGACTGCAGGGATTTGATCTGTAGGACTGTATGATATAGTTTTCACAAATATCACTTAACCACACTGTCTGCTATTCAGAGCTATGGGGGCTCTGGCACCTATCCCCTGGGAACACAGGACACAGACGCAAGCATATCTTGGGCAAAATTAGCAGATGATCATTTGACCACCTCAGCTCCCTCGGACACAGCCAATCATGAGCCCACCACATATTTATACCCCCAATCTGGAAGTTACAGAAAAATACTGAAGATTTTCTAAATACAAGGCTGATGAATAATAAAAAAAAATGTAAAAGAATTTAAATAATTTTATTAAGATAACTTCATTGTGAGATTGATCCAAAATATAGGCTGTCTTTAAAGTAATGAAACACTCTCATAAAATAAATACACTTTGGTGATCCAATTTTCGACACTGTAACAAGCAGAACGAACGGGAGAGACTTGTGCAGATTCCAGGGCAAGGTGAGCTTTAATAACAAACTATCCAAACGGGGAAACGATAAAGAAACAAAACAGACATGAACATGAACAGAAAACAAGATCAATACCCTGAGGAACGCGAGAGAGGGTGAGTGCTAGGAATGCTCAGAAGAACTGCAGAAACAACACGGCAGACGGGGATAGATGGAAGATATCCTGGGAAACAACGAGGAAAAGAGGAAAGAGAGTGCTCAGTACACTCGGATGGGACAGAGACAATACTTTGCAAACAGGATGCTAAACCACTGTGTACAGTGTTGCTTTTCTATATTTCTGCATAAATAGGACCTAAAACATCATCAGATTTTCACACAAGTCCTAAAAGTAGATAAAGAGAACCCAGTTACACAAATGAGACAAAAATATTATACTTGGTCATTTATTTATTGAGGAAAATGATCCAATATTACATATTAGTGAGTGGCAAAAGTATGTGACCCTCTAGGATTAGCAGTTAATTTGAAGGTGAAATGAGAGTTAGGTGATTTCAATCAATGGGATGCCAATCAGGTGTGAGTGGGCACCCTGTTTTATTTAAAGAACAGGGATCTATCAAAGTCTGCTCCTCACAACACATGTCTGTGGAAGTGTGTCATGGAACGAATAAAGGAGATTTCTGAGGAGTTCAGAAAAAGAGTTGTTGATGCTCATCAGGCTGGAAAAGGTTACAAAACCATCTCTAAAGAGTTTGGACTCCACCAATCCACAGTCAGACAGATTGTGTACAAATGGAGGAAATTCAGGACCATTGTTACCCTCCCCAGGACTGGCTGCCCAACAAAGATCACTCCAAGAACAAGGCGTGTAATAGTTGGTGAGGTCACAAAGGACCCCAGGGTAACTTCTCTAAGCAACTGAAGGCCTCTCTCACAGTGGCTAATGTTAATATTCATGAGTTCTCCACCATCAGAAGAACACTGAACAACATGGTGTGCATGGGCAGGGCTGCAAGGAGAAAGCCACTGCTCTCCAAAAAGAACATTGCTGCTCGTCGCAGTTTGCTAAAGATCACGTGGACGAGCCAGAAGGCTATTGGAAGAAGAAGGTTTTGTGGGACGATGAGACCAAAATATAAGAACTTTTTGGTTTAAAAGAAAAGCGTTATGTTTGAGGAAAGGAAAACACTGCATTCCAGCATAAGAACCTTATCCCATCTGTGAAACATGGTGGTGGTAGTATCATGGTTCGGGCCTGATTTGCTGCATCTGGGCAGGACGGCTTGCCATCATTGATGGAACAATGAATTCTGAATGATATTCAGAGAGTTCTAAAGAAAATGTCAGGACATCTGTCCATGAAAACTGAATCTCAAGAGAAGGTGGGTCATGCAGCAAGACAAGCGACCCAAGCACACAAGTCGTTCTTAAACCAAAGAATGGTTACAGAAGATAAAGTTCATGTTCTGAAATGGCCAAGTCAAAGTCCTGACCTTAATCCAATGGAAATGTTGTGGAAGGACCTGAAGCGAGCAGCTAATTGGTTGAGGAAACCCGCCCCACAACATCCAGATAGCTGAAGCTGTTATGTACGGAGGAATGGGCTAAAATTCCTCCAAGCGGTTTGTGTGCAGGAACTACAGGAAACGTTTAGCTCTGCAAGTTTATTGCTGCACAGGGGAGTCACACCAGCATACTGAAAGCAGAGGGTCACAATACTTTTGCCACTCACTAATATGTAATATTGGACTGATCATTTTCCTCAATAAATAACATGACCAAGTATAATATTTTTGTTCTCATTTGTGTAACTGGGTTCTCTTATACGTACTTTTAGGACTTGTTGTGAAAATCTGATGATGTTTTAGGTCCTATTATGCAGGAAATATAGAACATTCTAAAGGGTTAACAAAACTTTCAAACACCACCGCACACATACAGACATGCACAAGTGTGTCATTTGAGCAATCTAAAGCTAAAATATGAGGAGAGAGAGATTCCCGGATTGGTCCGCGGGGAGTCACATGACCCAACCGGAGGATTGTGGGATATGTAGTTGTGAGTTTGCGTCACAAGAGATGTTTCGTACACAGAGGAGATGGGCGAAGGGAAAAAGGGAAAACGAGGGTTTGGTGTGTGGGCATGAGATAACACAAGCTGTGGCAGGAACGGGGGAACTTATTAGACCATGTAACCAACATGACAGCCATCTTGAATGCTATCATCTTTAATTCAACTAATTCAAATCTTTTTTTAAAGGGGAGAGTAAGTGGTTAGGAGTCTTATATAAACCTTTCTCCGACGCTAGAGTATTCAGGTATTTAAGATCCGTCCTGAGCTCAGTCAGTGTCGCACCATCTCCTCCAACGTAAGCATATCCTCAGTTGTTCTATTCTTAGACGTTTAGGAGTGGCACCTGGTGGGATCTGCTTCAAGGCTCATTGTGTTGGGGGGTGCATTCAGAGATGCAAACTCAGCGTACGCTCATTTGTAATGAGTGTTTATTTGAGTTTCTGTTGTCTTGCTATCAGCTTGAATCAATCAGGGTTCTTTCGGCTCTATCAGTATGGCTATTCTTTTCTGACCTCTGCATCACCTAGGGATTTTCACCCAGAAAACTGCTGCTCACTTCATATATAGAGTGGGAGAATATCATTTGGTCAGATGAAACTAAAAATAGAAACTTTTTTGGAAAAAAATCAACTGGTCATGTTTGGGAGGAAGAAGAATGCTGAGTTGCATCCAAGAACACCATACCTTACTGTTGAAGCATGGGGTGGGGGAAACATCATGCTTTGGGGCTGTTTTTTTCTGCAGGGGGAACAGGACGACTGATCCGTGTTAAGGGAAGATGAACGGGGCCATGTATCGTGAGATTTTAATCAGCCAAAACCTCCTTCCATCAGTGAAGAGAACACTGCAGGATGGAACGTGGCTGGGTCTTCCAGCATGACAATGATCCCAAAAACACACCGCTCGGGAACGAAGGAGTGGCTCCGTAAAAAGTATTTCAAGGTCCTGGAGTGGCCTAGCCAGTCTCCAGACCTCAACCCCATAGAAAATTTGTGGATGGAGTTGAAAGTCTGTGTTGCCCCAAATCATCACTGCTCTAGAGGAGATCTGCATGGAGGAATGGGCCAAAATACCAGCTACAGTGTGTGCAAACCTGGTGATGACTTACAGGAAACGTTTGACCTCTGTCATTGCCAACAAAGGTTATGTTACAAAGTATTGAGTTGAACTTTTTGTTATTGATTGACCAAATACTTATTTTCCACCATGATTTACAATTAAATTCTTTAAAAATCCTACAATGTGATTTCCTGGATTTTTTTTTCTCATTTTGTCTCTCATAGTTGAAGTGTAGCTATGATGAAAATTACAGACAGTGGCTGACCAAATACTTTTTTGCCCCACTGTGTATATATATATATATATATATGTGTGTGTGTGTGTGTGTCTGAGTGTCTGTGTGTGTGTGTGTGTGTATATATATAATCTGCCTGTGTGTTTCTGTGTGTGTAGCGGAGGCTGTGCGGGGGCTTGTGCCTTGGCAGCAGCCAGGCGTTGCGTTAGCAGTGCTGCAGATGGTGAGCACTCAGAGCTGAAGGTGAGAGAAGTGTGTCTGTATGTGTGTTTGTGAGGTTGGCGAGCCATGCTGTGCCAGAGAGAGCAGGCAGGCGTCGGCGGAATGATACTGATACTGAGCCGTTGCTTTTCTCCAGGCCCTGTCGGCACCCTGAGACTTGGCTAGGGGAGAAAGAGGCCTGAAACACAATCCACACTTTATGTGTGTCTGTTCATTTGTATGTGTGTTTGCATGCATTTGCGTGACATACACACTCCTCCTCATCTGTCACCTGTTTGTGATAGCTGATGGGTCATGTGCCAAAGACTAAAGAACGGCACCTTTTTAGCTAAAATGGGAGGTTTCTGTTGTGAGGCTCTGAATGTGTACCAATTTACAGCCCTTATGTCACAGGCATTAAGTAAGCAGGTGATCATTCAGAACAACTTCATTCCTCAGACTCAGTCAGTTCACAATTACGCATGGCCATGCTAAAACTTTGGAAAAGCTTTAAGAATGTTAAAGAGTTGTCAAACATACACACAGGACAACAAACTTAAAGTAAAGTTAATCATAATCTTGTACCATTATAGTGCTTTTCCACTGGGGAGTGCAGTACAGCATGTTTTAAATTCATGGCCACACTTCTGTATTATTTCCTATAGCCACTGAGCCATACTGTAGATATGTCTTGCAGAATTTGTTTACTCATCATTGTAATGACCTTCATTTCTCAATTTTGTGAAAAGCTAAATAGAATTGCACAATTCTGAACAAGGAAGTCAATGGAAGGTAAACAACAATTTGAGGAAGGGTATTTTGTGATTGAGAAAGCTCCAATGCACAAAGCAAGCAATTAAGTTTGTTGTTGGAGATCTTAACTGATTTACACAGAACCCCTGACCTCAACTCTAACAATATGTTATGAATATGTTATGAATTGGAAAGCTAACTGCAAGGCAGGCATTATTAGCCACCATCAGCTCCTAGAGTTCTCTTCTAAAATCTAGAGGAAAACCTTCTCAGAAGAGAACAGGCAAGGTAGACCAACAATAGCCATTGTATTGAATGAGATTTTCAACAATTAAATAAGAATATGAAGTTTCGATCAATGTACAGCGGACAGAGTACTTAAATCAGTTCTCCAACATTTAATACAAGTGAAAAATGTGCAGTGGACAAGAAAGAAAGCAATGGTTTTATACAGCAACATACACATCCAGCGAAATAATGTTCAATCAACAGCCATAATACATAGTTCCAAAAACTTTGGACAAAGTTTAGAGAAGTACATATAGAAGTTGCACAGGAAGAAGGGTAAAATAAAGAAAAAGAAAGGTGGTCTCTGTAAGAAGATGGAGTAGAATGGAACAAAGTGAGTGCCAAGCAAAGACTTCATGCACCCTGAAGTTAAGGACTGCTGGGAGTGGGTGTCAGGTACACCTCTCTCTCTCTCACACACACGAACACACACACTGCAAGACCGGATAACAAATCACTGCCGGAAGCAGCTTTGTGAACCTCCTCGGCTCCTCTAATAACATTTGGAAATGCTAAGCTCGTAAATTAGTGAATCTGGACCGCAGAGATATTATTTATGCTTGTCTCTAGTCTTGAAAGAGGCAGCATGATGGGCAAATTGTGTTTAATTCTTGGAAGAGGCACTTTTTTCTCCATGCATGATATGAGATTAATCCCTTGACAACCTTGGCAACGCACTTCAAATTGAGAATGTCAGTGTGAAGAACGAGACAACATAAAGTGCGCAGGCTCAGTCACTTCCACATACAGACACACATACCAACTTATGTAAAATTCTCAATATCACTAATACTTTTGCCTCTGTAGGCCTGCATTTAGTGTGTTGCAATGTGGGTCATGTGGTGTGTGAGTGTCTCTTCTGATTCCTTCAGAACTGAAAGCTACAGTGGAGTAGTTTTTCATATCTGTGCCCTGAGATTAAGGCATGTAGCTGTGGGAAAAGCTAACCCGTTGGTGTAACGCAGTCTTTGTCATTGTGTTCACACTTCATTTTATTTATTTTCCTTCATGACCCTTGTGATTTTGCTGTTTTCTTGAAATTAACATTAACAGACATTTTACTATTCTTCATTTCGTTCTTATAAAAGGGATGGAAATGAAATCGTTCTGGCGTTTTATTCATTCAAAAGTGTTATTTGGTTACCATTGAATATTTATATTACTGGTTTAGATTGAATTAAATGCTTGTATTTATTAATATCTTTGCTTCAATATTTAATGCTGCTACTTTTCTATTCTGTTCGAAACACCTGCATTTTGGAGCTGACTAGCAAAAGGTTCTAAGAAATGTTTTCTGACAATAAAAGAGACAATTTTTCACTTGCTGTTTGCTAGGTTACCCTAATGTACAGTATGTCTGCATCAAGGACAGAGTGTAAACCTCCCTTTAATCTTTTTTTTTCAGATTGAAAGTCTTTTGTGTCCATATGACTGAAGCTCTGTTACCTTTTCCCCATGAATCTCGCACTCCCCCCTCACTCTGTCTTTGTTTTTCCCCTCAAACTGATCCACTGGAGAGGGGTGGGTGACAAGTGGAGTGTAGACAGATTGTAAATGCTTGTTGATATCAGGGAACCTCACCTCTGAGGTCAAAATGATGAAAAACAATGTGTGCATCATCATTAACAAAAAGGCCACTGACTCAAGCCCAAGCTTCCAACACAAAGAGACAAAATGGTGTTTATTTGAAATTTGATTTGGGAGTTTGAAAGTTCTGTTTTGAAATGATTCAACTGCTGAAATGGACAGGTGGAGACAGTGAGTGAAAGAAAGTTTCTGAAACCATTTTAAATCCAAACAGAAAATGACATGTCGCCTGTTTGCATGGAACAAGTAATTTAATGATAATTACTGTTATTTGCAATATTTCACACAGACCAATTATGCTCGCCAAGAGCATTTTAATGTATTTCACCACTGAAAGCACGGGGGTTGTGAGAGCAAAAGGCAGGATAAATATATTTATGAGAGAAAAAATATCTGTTGATATTTAAAACTTCCATTGATAATGACAGTCTAGCTCTCATTATTGTTCAAGTATTTTTGTTTTCATTCAGTTAGGAAATGTGGTATTACATTGTTAACATGTAGGTGGCATTTTAAATAGTATATTCCATTTTACAAGCATTTGACTCATACAGAAAACAATGGTAACCTTTCGTTTTGATCTAATATATTTTATTCAAATGTGAATCCCAATCTTAACTGTTTTAAATATCTGGGGGGACAATCACAGTCTAGTGTAGTTCAAGGCAACCAGGCTCAGCGTGAGTATGCCCTTAACATGCCTAAAAAGGCACCCAACCTCCTTGGGAAACCAAGATTAAATTACCTAAACAATTCAATAGAAGCTACAGTAAATAGAATAATTAAAATAATATAAAGTATAAAGAGTACATAATAAAAAATAAAATATAGACTATAACAAACTGAGAGACAATACAATATTATGAAGAATAAAATAACATAGAGAATATATAGTAAGTGCATAACAATGATGAGACATTAGTCACCCACCTCGCCAACACGGAAAGGATGCACATCCCCAGGCCATAGGGGACTGAAACCTAGCCAATTTGGACAACCCACCACAGCCCAACAACAGTTAAGCTACTGACTCTGTGTGGTTCAGTAAGGCACTGTGGGGAAAGGCCATGTAGAGCTTTATAAACGATAACGCGTCCAGGGCCAGCAAAACAGGACTAATATGGGCAAACGTTTGAGGTATTGCACTCTGGACTAATTTGAGTTTATTTACAGATTTACTAGAGCATCCATTCAGTTGAGCGTTACCTTAATCCAACTTCGAGATTATAAACGCATGAACCAGTTTCTCTGCATCTATAAAAGAGAGTACAGTCTAAACTTGTTATCTTGCCCATGTCTGTTTCATGGCCATTTCATAATGAGATTACAAAAAAACAGTCAAAGTGACATTCATACCCGATACTGACATAATGTGTTTTACTGAGCAGCCCACGTGATTGTACAATCACATTTACAAAGTGCATAAACATGTACAGTTTCTATTAATTTACGCCAAATAGTCCATGACTGACGATTGTTCCTGTGATGGAAAGTGCAAGAAGTTCAGTCTGTGATGAATAACAGCAAAATAATTATAAGATAAGTCTGTTTACTCTGCTGCCATCTTGGTAATGCCACCGTTCATTAATTCCATCCATACAAGACCAGACTCCTACCTCTTAGAATGGGGATAGACCTATATATCTGAAACTGAAAGAGAAATGAGTGTTTAAAATGCATATTTACAATATCTGGTATAATCTGACAAATATAATATAACGTACATGCGTTGTTGGGTTCAGATAACACAGAAAAATACTATTTTTAAGGTTATTGTGGCTACTTCTCATGCGCATCCCTCCAAGGGGCCAAGACTTACCGCCCCACTCTCTGACACATTTACTAATATGCTGATTGGTTCTTTCTAATGATGGGGCGGGGCTTCTGTACTACAGTCCGATTCATATTTCAACCAGTGACAAGGTTCCTCCTTATACAAGATCTCTGATAAGGGCTGTACATCATCGGTGTTGCTTGTTTAAAGTACGATTAAAGTGCCACCTACTGGTGGCTCAGTGGAGTAGAATTTCATTGTTGGCAATACATTTGTCACATTTTAAGGATGGAGAGGGCAAGAGGCAAGGTTGGCGGCTTTTCGAGGTAAAATGCATGAAAGGAAACCTGTAATGCCATCAAAGGTGGCGGGAAATGAGGTTGGCGAGATAACGAGGGGCGAGATATCGAGGTTATATATTTCAAGTCTAGTAATGTTGCTAATGTGCGCATCAAAGTGGAGGTCTGAATCAAATGTGACACCTATATCTTAGTATTTAACAAATGGACTGAGCATTACTGAGCAAAGTAGCTTAGATTTAGACAATAACTAAAATTAAGTAAAATAAAATTAAACAATATCCAATATTGTAATCTTATTGCAATAATATTACACAGTCCTCATCTTTACTGACTGTAAAGTCACCATTGGGTTTGCCTTACATATACAACTGTGTATCTAATATCACGATTACGAATATCTGAGCCTAGTGCCAGCATGTACAGGGAAAATAATAGCAGGCCCAGCACAGTTGATTAGAGAAAACAATAGGAAATACAGCCAGCTCTGTTTCCTGAGGAAGTTGAGGTCTTTGGTGTAAGGGGTCAGCTTGTATGAACCATCTATGAGTCTGTGGTATCAGAGTCCATCCTCTATGCTGCCTCTATGCACAACACACCAACAGACTAAATAAGATTTAAAAAGGTTTGGTTCACACCTGGGGCTCAAACTGGGCACAGTGGAAGAGGTGATGCAGAAGATGATACTGGCAAAGCTCTCAGTTATCATGAGGCACCCCTCCAACACAGGTCATAAGAAAATCACCAGGAGCACAAGACTACTCCTGCTTGGTGCAGAACTGGGCATTTACGCAGGTCCTTCCTCTCAGTGGCAATTAATCTGATTAATTGTGCATATTACCAACCAATCAATGACCGTGCATGTAAAGTGGTGTTTGAAACGCATGAACCCTGTAGAATTTATTATATTCTTGCTTAAATATGACCTAAAATATCATATGATTTTCACAGGCCACAAGACCCACATTCTCTTGAGACCGAGTTCACAGACAGAAGACCTGACATATTAATTTAGAATTTGCTAGTATAGAAAAAATTCAGTGTTAAGTCACAGACAAAGATGGCAAGCTGTTCTGGCCCAGATGCAGCAAAACATGCCCATACCATATGATTATGGATGAGGTTCTCATGCTGCAATGCAGTGTCTGTCCTTTTCCAGACATAACACTTTTCATCTAAACAAAATATTCTATTTTTCATGCAAGACAATTTTTTTTTTTTTGCTAGAAATAACACAAAAATTGTTTAACCATAAAACATTATACATTATTAAATAATGTAAATGTTTTTTAAATTTTAAAATAGTTTGTAATTACATATGTATAATATCTTATTGCAGGACTATGTGGAAGACTTCAAAATAAAATGACTGGATTACAATGCACCTGTTGTTCTGTGCCTCAGGTGTTAAATATGTATGCATGTATTTACTACGGAGATGTACTTTTTTAAAATAAATTTTTTTGCTAGTTTTAATCAGTTAATTTATGACCAGTTACCAGCTAAATGTGCTAAACCACAGATCTCATACAGAAGGGACATGTTACTCCTAATATTAGCTTTAATGTACATTTTATCTGTTCCTTTTGTGTTACGACGTTTCTCCAAACCGAAGCCTTAAGGAAATACAAAAATGTTGTTAAAGACTAGAATAAAGCAAGGACTAGAATACAGACCTGTTAAACTTTGCTTTACAGGTCTGTATTCTAGTCTTTGCTTTATTCTAGTCTTTAACAACATTTTCGGAAGTAGGCAGCATGGGCACTTACTAGGTAATGAGACACACCCAATGCACACTCAGTAATGCTAGCACATTCAGGTCAATATCTTGTTCAGTTCAAGTGCTCCTAAATAAATATACACTGTAAAGCCCTGCTGCCACATAGCTGACATGTTTGCATTGTTGCATTTACAAAGATGCTCAACGCTGGTTGCGATTTGATCACGTCATCAAAAACATTATTGTTCGGTATAAATTATTGGGACTTTTCATTTATTTCACTTCAAACCAAGGCACATTCAAAAGTATGACTCATACTTTCAAATGCCATTCATAGACTTCAGTTCAGCAGTCATCAACAAAATTGGCTACAAAAAAAACAACAGGCTACTGTTTCGCTCATCTCAGCTGTCCAGGGCCTGTCACAACAGGTAACCCAGCTCCCTGCAACTCTGCCCAGTCCGGTAACAGCTCCATCACCTCCAGTGCTTCCTGTTGGCATCCAGTCCAGTTCCCAGGAGTTGTTTTCCAATAGCCCTGCCAAAAAATTACAGTGGTGATGGAGAGGAGAGGCAACTTGCAACTACAGTTGCTTCAATGAAGCCTCTACACAGTCTTTGACCACCCTCGTGCTGGTCAGGGCAACAGAGAGCTTCGGTTTTGCCGCACCCAGGGACCTTGTACCTGACTTGTCTCCTGATGTAATCCCCAGGTAGGTTAACTCCATCCAGGCCAAGATACCTTAGCACCGGCACTGCCGCGTGAAGGGTTAGTGGCACTACTGCGGATCAGGTAAACACCCTGTAACCACCTGCCCAGTTCGGCCCAGCACACACTGGGCCAGGCTCTCTCCTCAGCACGCTCCCTGTGCACCCATTCCAGATGAGTCTGTTCTCCGTCACTGTTTTTAAGTACTCATTCACACTGCTCATACAATTGCATACTGCTGATGTGGTTATCCATACTCCAGCCCTGCTTTACTCCAGTGCCTCCTCATAGAACTGTTACCTGCAGCCCTTCACATGGCAGTGGTGAACAGACGTCCAGTGGATATAGACACCATCACACCCAAACCCTACCACTGGACATCTCCATCAGTGCTGTACACTCAGAGAGGTCCTGCTTCTACCTGCTCCAAATACCAGAAGCCCTACTCAACCCTGTTTCCTTTTCCCCATTTCCTTCAGTCAAAAGCCATTTAATCCTCCAGTTCTCCCATGTCCCTGCCCAGTAACTACCCACCTCTTCCTAGACCCTGGACTGATCCAGACCTTCCCTGCAGAGCACCCACACTGCTTGTTTCGTCCACATGGAAGGCCTCCGAATGGTTCCTGTGGACTCCTAGGGGTGATAATGTCATGGCCCCGTCATGCCAGACTACACTTCCCAGCACACATCACTCCTGCCACATCAGTCATTCTTTCATTCCGATTCACCCACCTTCTGATCATGTGCACCTGTTCCCCTTCTGCTAATCATTCACTTGGACACTCTTCCCTTCACAGTAAAAGTTCATTGTCCCCACATTTGTGTGTGACTTTAGTTCTGAACTTTTTCTTCAGTATTCCAGCTACGGCTCTCTGTGTATGAACCCTGCCTTATTTCTGGACTCTGATATTTATATTGCATATTGGAGTCATTGCCTGATATATCGCTTGCTGGTTGATGAATCCGGTCTGGTATTTTGACTCCATTTCTGTCCAGCTCTTTTTGTCTCTGCCTAGTGTGTTGTCAGTAAACATCTCTCAATCGGTTTCTTGCATTCGTCTCCAATTTCTGCCAGACATGACAAGCTGTTTTGTTTAATGATCATTTTCTTACTGGCATCTAATTGGGTGAGCCATATTGGTATTGGTGAAGTATTTCATAAAAATGATACCATATACTGATTGGGTAGAGCATGGCAGCAGGGTAAGGACCATCTGTGACAATATGTGTGACAATATATTACATATAGTATTACATATATTTATATTACATTTATTTATATTGCATAGTTCAAGAAAAATTACTACCACCATAGTACAAATTATCAGCAAATAGCGTAACTATTTAAGCAATACTTTTTCCATAGTGATTGGTTTTTAACAGCTAGCTGGACAGAATTTTACAGAGCTGTTTGCAGACGTTAAGAGTGCCTTCTTGCCCATTAAAGTACAGTGTGGTGGGGGCACAGCAATTAGACCACTCCACATCAGCTCCACATCTGTCCTCACACTCAACCAGATGACATTTGTGCCTAACAATTCCACAATACCTGGATTTATCTAGCCCCAGTCAGACCTCAAAATCCCATTAAATCAAATAAATCTGTGCAGTCTCTCTAATCCCAGGATATTGGTGTAAATCAAGCCAGTCCCACTCAAATTATAGAGCATTGTATAATTCTCATGATATCCCATGTATAATAGCACAGGCCATAACTGCATCATTTATCAGTGTGACATTAGCAATAGAAACAAGATCTTAATTTTACCAGCAGATGTAACATCTCCTAAGGTATGTCACATGTTAATCTGCCTGATAGAGGCATGTGCTTAAGCAGTCTGTAAACAAGCTGCTAGGGCATGTGACGTTCCAGATTTCTATGTTAAGTAATGTTCAAAAGTAATTTGAAATAAACCTATGTTGGCTGTGTTACGGGTCTCAATCGGAGAGCCCATAGACAGATTAAGTTTCTGTATAACAGAAGAAATAATAAGACAGCTGACAGGTGCTTCCTTCCAATGCAGCTTCGATCAGCAGACTGAGGAAGCAAACGCTAGTTCGTTCATTAACATTTTACCCGAGAAGAACTGCGCCACTCTGCCCCCTACTGGCAACATCAAACTAATTAGGTGAATATAAATAAACCCTCAAGGATTTCTTAGACAGAAGTAATGAATCATTTTGGCTTACAATACAATAACCTCATACAGAGATATCTTTAACAGTAAGTCAAGTCAGGTCAGATTTCTTTCTATAGCGCTTTTTACAATGGAGCATTGTCTCAACGCAACTTTACAATTTTAGATTATGTCCTAATATCTACGTCCAATCCCAAATTGAGCAAGCCTAGGGCGACAGTGGAAAGGAAAAACTCCCTAAGTGTTATGAGGAAGAAACCTTGGGAGGACCAAGACTCAATAAGTAAGCCCAAGCAAAAGGGATATTACCCAAATGACATAAAATGGGACCATACATTTCTGTATGCATCACAGCTGCAGCAGTCTGAGACTCCACCTGAGGAGGACACAGCACTGCAGGATTTAGCATTGTACCTTATTTAACACACCAGATTCAACTTAGCAAGAAGTTACAAAAACTTCATGGACTGACTTGGGTGTGCTCGAAGAGGGAAAACTCAAATCACTCTTGAGCACTCTTGATGAATTGTTTCATTAAGTTTATACATTAATAATTCCAGTATTAATTCTACTGTAAGGGTGCACATGGAGCTGCGGCCATCACCATTATGGGCTGTTGCAGTGCTGGCATTTCAGTAGAAGAAGCCTAAGCTGGAGCCAGCAGTACACCACCACCTCTGACCAGCAATGGTGACAGAGGTACAGTGCCAGCCATCCATAAATTTAAAGTTCTGGAAATAAGGCAGGAAACATATAACTAATATTCATTTGAGTTATGCAGACCCTATATAATTCGCTTCTTAAGTTGCTAGACCTCTTTATTTCTTCCAAACACTCACACCTTTGTTGGTAGATGTAATTTCCAGTTCAGTCCTTTGTTTAAGTTCCCGCTCTTTTTCCGAGCTCCTTCATATAGGTGTGCTTGCTTTGACTGTCAAGTCTTCAAGTGGTGGAGTGTGTGCCTGGTAAGTCCAATCCTAGCAGTGTTCAATCCTAGCTTGATCTCACACTATACATCCAAACAGGCACACAGGCAAGCTTTTTTATTTTAATGTATAAAAGGAATTCATCAGATATAACTGGGGTCTTTCCACAACAAACTGGTTTTGTCTCCAGAACACCCTGGTGGTCAGAACAGTCATCGCCCTGCACCTGAGTTCTAAACCCCCAGCCGGTCTCGTTACACCATGTAAGACTACGCTGACCACTCCAAGATATACTTTGGACTCCTGATCTCATGCATGTTATCTCATTTAAATACATTAGCTTTCACTGAAGGAGATGGAGCCTTGTTATAAATGCCATGTGTTCTTTTTATATCAGTGGTCAATGACTGGCCTCTTTAAATATGCATTATCATGCAGTGATGCTCCCTGTCAGCTCTTAGGGGTTTATTTATTTGTGTTTGGACTGCTATACAGCTTGCGAGTGACCCCACCCAGTTTTTCACAAGTGCTCCTGACAGAAGGCCTGCTTAGCAGCACCATTCGCAATTAACATACTATTAGCATAATATTTGCATATGTGGACTCAGGTGTTAATGGCTGGAGAAAACGCTTCAGAAATCAGGTCGGCAATATAGCAGCCTTGCGAGCATGAGCGTGCTAGTCTCTCATCTCACTACTCAGTTGTGTTAGGAATGTACAATACTTTGAACCAAGTATTTTAGATATTAAA
Organism: Ancistrus triradiatus; assembly: GCA_025084515.1. Classification (NCBI taxonomy): domain Eukaryota; kingdom Metazoa; phylum Chordata; class Actinopteri; order Siluriformes; family Loricariidae; genus Ancistrus; species Ancistrus triradiatus. The sequence goes on along the minus strand of JAJAGP010000740.1, from coordinate 216,884 downwards.
CGTTTAGAATAAAAATGTGTCAAAAGGAAGTGTGAGGAAAAATACATTCAATCATTCTTTCATTTTCACACCCATTAAATCCAGCCCAGGGTTTTTGGGAGCCAGGGCCTAACCAGCAGCACAGGTAGCAAGGCAGGAACCAACCCTAGACAGGGCACCAATCCCTGACAGGGCACCAATCCCTGACAGGGCACATGTACGCATGCTCTCATAAACACAGACATTTACTCAGTCAGACAGGGACTATTTAGAGAAACCAATTAACCTAATGCATGTCGTTTGAATGTGTGAGGAAACTGGAGTACCAGAGAAAATGCACACAGTCATGGGGAGAAAATACAAACTCCACCCAAGATGAGTGGGGACCAGGAATCACCCTTGGGATCTCTGGAGCCGTGAGGAGTCAGCTCTAACCACCGTGTCACTGTAAAGGCCTGTGATTAAAAACTCTTAAATAAATTTTAAAAAAGCAAAGCAGCTGAAGATTGTTCATGAGAATGGCTGGAGAGAAGAGCAGGCCAGCTGTTAAAAAAGTCTCTGAATGTTTAATAATAGTTCATTTGTGATGTTTAATTAGTAACAGAAAACACATGTCGTAGCTAACAGGAGATTATCCCGGGGTAGTTCTCCCTGACTTCAGTCTTTCTTTTTTCCTATTCCTCAGCCATAGTGGAGTAACATGAAGTTCTAATGCCTTCTGTTCTGTACTACCAGGGGTGGTTTCGTACAAGTGGAGTCTGTGATCGTGAGTCTTAGATTGTGCTGTTGTTGGGAAACATCGTACAAAAGCCCCCATAACTTTGAAATTGCTTGTGACCGTACCAAATGTCTATAAAGGACAGTATGCCATGTGGTATTTACAGTGGGGCAAAAAAGTATTTAGTCAGCCACTGATTGTGCAAGTTCTCCTACTTAGAAAGAGGAGAGAGGTCTGTAATTTTCATCATAGCTACACTTCAACTATGAGAGACAAAATGAGAAAAAACATCCAGGAAACATATTGTTGGATTTTTAAGAATTTAATTGTAAATTATTGTGGAAAATAAGTATTTGGTCAATAACAAAAGTTCAACTCAATACTTTGTGACATAACCTTTGTTGGCAATGACAGAGGTCAAACGTTTCCTGTAAGTCTTCACCAGGTTGGCACACACTGTAGCTGGTATTTTGGCCCATTCCTCCATGCAGATCTCCTCTAGAGCAGTGATGTTTTGGGTCAACAGGGACTTTCAACTCCCTCCACAAATGTTCTATGGGGCTGAGGTCTGGAGACTGGCTAGGCCACTCCAGTTTTTACCCAAAAAGTTCTATTTGGTTTCATCTGACCACATGATATTCTCCCAATCCTCTTCTGGATCATCCATATGCTCTCTGGCAAAACTTCAGACGGGCCTGGACATGTACTGGCTTAAGCAGGGGGGCACGCCTGGCACTGCAGGATCTGAGTCCCTCTCGGCGTAGTGTGTTACTGATGGTAGCCTTTGTTACTTTTGGTCCCAGCTCTCTGCAGGTCATTCATCAAGTCCCTCCATGTAGTTCTGGGATTTCTGCTCACCGTTCTCATTCTCTGATCATTTTGACCCCACGGGATGAGATCTTGTGTGGAGCCCCAGATCGAGGGAGATTATCAATGGTCTTGTATGGCTTCCATTTTCTTACAATTGTTCCCACAGCTGATTTATTCACACCAACCTGCTTGTCTATTGTAAGATTCACTCTTCCCAGCTGGTGCAGGTCTACAAATTTTCTTCCTGGTGTCCTTCGACAGCTCTTTGGTCTTGGCCATGGTTGAGTTTGGAGTCTGACTGTTTGAGGCTGTGGACAGGTGTCTTTTATACAGATAACGAGGTCAAACAGGTGCCATTAATACAGGTAACGAGTGGAGGACAGAAGAGCTTTCTGAAGTTACAGGTCTGAGAGAGCCAGAAATGTTGCTTGTTTGTGGGTGACCAAATACTTATTTTCCACCATGATTTACAATTAAATTCTTTAAAAATCCTACAATGTGATTTCCTTAATTTTTTTCTCATTGTGTCTCTCATAGTTGAAGTGTAGCTATGATGAAAATTACAGACCTCTCTCATCTTTCTAAGTAGGAGAACTAGCACAATCAGTGGCTGACTAAATTTTGGCTGACTTTTTTGCCCCACTGTATATGTTCTTTATTCCTGAAGGCACAGGGATAATAAGGGGATATACGTAAAGTTGACACGTATAAAATATAAAATAAAATGTCATATATAATATGCGATGTATGGAATTATGCAAAATGTATACAATGTATACACATTTTGCACAGATGCATAATTAATGTTGTTATTGCAGCATGTATTGATGAGGTAAAAATAATAATTAAGGAATGGTAGTTATGGATCAGGGGCCTTATTCACAAAGACTCTTAGTGCTAACAGTGGCTCCTAGTGACGAAATGCTAAGACAAATCATAGAATTGTGGGCGTTTCCGTCGTTAAGACTGAATCCTAGTAAAGAAAAAAGTTATTCATAAGGGATCTTAACCCCTAAAAGAGCTCCTCAGGTGAAAAACTGTTAGGAGTAGGGAGGAGGACTTTTTCTTCTGAATCTGGATTCAGAAGCTGGCTGGATGAATAAAATCCAGGTAATGTCCGAGGTGTTTGTATCATACATTTGCATTCACACATACAGCTCCTCTGGGTGACTTCCCGAAAAACTCTGGGTTACTGTGTGTGTGTGAAAGGGACTTGTGTATCCATTGCCTGGATATTGTTTTATTCAAGTGACCTTAGTCCTGCAAAATTCCACCTCCAGCTCTTTGTTCTTTGTTCTTACCTGTACTGATCTGAAGGTGGGACTGTGGTAGCCTAGCGGTTAAGGTACTGGACTATGGAAGGTTCAGGGTTCAAATCCCACATCTGCCAAAGCTGCCACTGTTGGGTTCTTGAGCAAGACCCTTAACCCACAATTGTTTGGATTGTAAGACTATCAATTGTAAGTCGCTCTGGATAAGGGTGTCTGCTAAATGACATAAATGTAAATGTAAAAGTAAATGGAGGCAATTCCACTGACACCAGTTCACAAAGCTCCTGGTGAGTTCCCTGTACTTACTATCACCGTAATCAGATCAGAGTCATCAGATAATTGGTTGATAGTTGTCTTATGGGTGAAGGCCTCAGTGTATAAGGGTGACTATTGCAAGCATTAATAATCTTCTACTCATTGTTTCATGTATTTATCACTACACATGTTTAGGAAAGACTGAGGGTTAGTATCTTGGAAGTTATTATGAAATGTGTTTTATTTGCATTTATACTGCAGTTACACTTAAAACAACAAAACTATTGCTGTCAGAACCTAAACTCATTTTTTACTAGTCTTGTCTTTTGCAAAGCTGCTTTGAGACAACGTCTTTGCAAATAAATTGAATTCATTGTGTTCATACTGCATGTGGAAAGACTAAAGGTGTCACACTAGGACTACAGTCAAAATCAGACAACATTAAGCAGACCAGTCCTGGCATGCCTGATATATCCTACCTCCAAAGCGCAACTCTTGGAGTGCCAAAACACAAACGCACACACAAAACACACATGCACCACCGTCATAGAACAAAAAAGAACACCCAAAGACCCACAGAGAGCCCAGAAGCAGCTTCCTCTCACTCCTCTTTCTCCTTCCTGTGGCCCAGCGTGAGCCGGACTCACTGCCCACCACTACCTTGAGAGAATCCCACCCGCGGAGGGTAAAATCTGATTTGCTGTCTTCTGGTGACGAACACATCATTGTCCAACCAACTGAGTCACCGAATGGTTGTTCTGCATCTCCCAGTTGCATGCTCCTTCTCCCTGTCTCCAGAGAGCATGCACCTGTACTGATTCTTTCGCCAGCTACACAATGCACTCTTCAGGCGAATGCAGAGGGCAGCTCGGTGATGCCGTTTGGGACATTCTGTCACTGGCAGGGACCCTACAATATGTATTAGAACCTTTAAATTATTTTTTAGGGGCAGTCATTGATTGAGCAAGTTAGCAAGAATTTAATTGTAAATCACGGTGGAAAATAAGTATTTGGTCACTCACAAACAGTCAAGATTTCTGGCTCTCACAAACCTGTAACTTCTTTAAGAAGCTCTTCTGTCCTCCAGTCGTTACCTGTATTAATGGAACCTGTTTGACCTCGTTATCTGTATAAAAGACACCTGTCCACAGCCTCAAACAGTCAGACTCCAAACTCATCCATGGCCAAGACCAAAGAGCTGTGGAAGGACACCAGGAAGAAAATTGTAGACCTGCAGCAGACTTACATTACCGGTACTCAGGATTCCACTCCATTGAGAAAAGTATCTTCTAGGAAATAGGACCAAAAAAAAAGTCCCCATACACAGCATTTTTTTTTTAGCGAAGGTCAGAGAGTGCACAGCGAGTGCATCAGAGCACACTGTAGCTGGGATTGGAGCACAGACCTTGGCGACGCTTGCATCTCTCTTAGAATCCATGTGTCTGGAAGTGCTGCCCAAGGAGTACTTTCCACCACTGACCACAAACATGGCCATCCCTGTTGTGGAATTCTCAACAGGCTACTGCTCCACACCAGGCCTGAGCGATCATCAGTGGACAACAGAAGCAGGCAGGGAATTCAGAGGAAAATCCTCTGACTCCCACCATCTCAGGAGCTACGGCTGCCAATATATTAATCTCCTAAACTATCTGTCCCCTCTTTTTTGAAGGATTTTTCTGAATTATTATCTGTTAATTACACAAGCTATCATACCTGTCTTTTAATTGGTGATTTTACCGTTGATGATCCGGCAGATACCAAAGCAGCAGAGTTCTTAGAATTATTAGAGGATATGGCTTTTAACCAGCATGTTGACGTACCGACCCACAAACACGGACATACGGACATGCATTTAGTTCTATCATCTGGTCTTAACATGAATTTATCATCTGTCACTGATCTTGCTCTGTCTGACCACTACTGAGTGTTTTTCAATAGTTTTAATCATTCTCTATCAAATACTATAGAACACATTGTTAAGAAATGCTACATTACTCCTGAAACAGATAAAACTCTAACAACACAGATTGTGACCAACAACGTCTTTCCGTCATTCTGTTACCTAGTTAGTACTTTAGTTAAAAAGAAAATGACTACAAGAACATGACCGCCCCATGGAAAAATAATTAAACCATGGAACTAAAAAGAAAATACAGAATTGCTGAGCATAGACGGTGAACCTAAAATTAAAATCAGGGTCAAAAGCCACTCCTAGATTTTTTGCTTCTTGGCTTTGATTGTGTCCTAGTGAATTTAGGTTTTGAGACAGTTTCTGTCTCTGAGTTTTTGTGCCAATAATCAATATTTCTTTTATGCTGGTTGATCCATAGAAAATTCTGTGACATCCAGGCTTTTATATCTGAGAGACAGTTTACAAGTATATCAATTGGACTGGTGTCCTCAGGAGACACAGCCACGTAGAGTTGCGTGTCATCAGCCTAGCTGCGGAATGAGATGCCGTGCCCTTGATGACAAATAAAATCTAGGAGTGACTTTTGACCCTGGTTTTAATTTCAAGGCTCATGTGCAAGGTATCACAAAAACAGCATTTTATCATTTGGAAAACATCTCCAAAGAAAGGACATTTCTCTTTCTGATTGACGCTTGTACAACTGGCAGGTTGGACTATCGTAACGCTCTCCTTTCTGGCCTGCCAAACAATAGAATATACCAGCTACAACTAATTCTAAATTCTGCTGCTCGAGTGCAGACTAAGACCAAAAGGAGAGTGCATATTACGCCTATTTAAAAGTCTTTACACAGGTTCCCTGTTTGTTTTCATATCAATTTTACAGTATTTTATTAATTTATCAGTCACTACAAGGCCTTGCACCAGACTACCTATTAGAAATGCTTTTGCTTTATGAACCAGGAAGGCCACTCAGATCCTCCGGTTTTTCTCTTTTAGTCATACCTCAATGCAAAACAAAAACCTTTGGTGAGGCTGCTTTCAGCTATTACACTCCAAACCGTTGGAAGGGCTTCTAGCAGATGTGAGAAGAGCTTAATACATCAAAATTCAAGGTAAATAAAAAAACTATTTATTCATTCTGACTTTTATGTAGTGACTATTTATAACAGTATTATCTTTAATCACACTTATTTTATTTCCTATTTTATTTTATTAGCAATTATTTCATTTTGGGAAATGTTTAAATGTCTTTTTTTGATTGTATAATCTCGTTTGTTTGATTTTACATTCATTCACTCATCCTCTTAATCCTGGACATACGTTTGGGGTTGTAGGTCTACAAATTCAGGGACATTTACAGTGGGACAAAAAAGTATTTAGTCAGCCACTGATTGTGCAGGTTCTCCTACTTAGAAAGATGAGAGAGATCTGTAATTTTCATCATAGCTACACTTCAACTATGAGAGACACAATGAGAAAAAAAAATCCAGGAAATCACATTGTAGGATTTTTTAAGAATTTAATTGTAAATTATGGTGGAAAATAAGTCTTTGGTCAATAACAAAAGTTCAATTCAATTCTCAATAAAACGTAACCTTTTTTGGCAATGACAATGGTCAAACGTCTTCACCAGGTTGGCACACACTGTAGCTGGTATTCTGGCCCATTCCTCCATGCAGATCTCCTCTAGAGCAGTGATGTTTTGGGGCAACACGAACTTTCAACTCCCTCCCAGATGTTCTATGGGACTGAGGTCTGGAGACTGGCTAGGCCACTGCAGGACCTTGAAATGCTTTTTATGGAGCCACTCCTTCGTTGCTGAGCGGTGTGTTTGGGATCATTGTCATGCTGGAAGACCCAGCCACGTTCCATCTTCAATGCTCTCACTGATGGAAGGAGGTTTTGGCTTAAAATCTCACCATACATGGCCCCGTTCATTCTTCCCTTAACACGGATCAGTCGTCCTGTCCCCTCTGCAGAAAAACAGCTCTAAAGCATGATGTTTCCACCCCCATGCTTCACAGTAGGTATGGTGTTTTTGGGATACAACTCAGGATTCAAACACGACCAGTTGAGTTTTTACCAAAAAGTTCTATTTTTGGTTTCATCTGACCACATGATATTCTCCCAATCCTTTTCTGGATCATCCACATGCTCTCTGGCAAACTTCAGACTGGCCTGGACAGTGTACTGGCTTAAGCAGGGGGGACACGCCTGGCACTGCAGGTAGCCTTTGTACTTTGGTCCCAGCTCTCTGCAGGTCATTTATCAGGTCCCTCCATGTAGTTCTGGGATTTTTGCTCACCGTTTTCATGATAATTTTGACCCCACAGGATGAGATCTTGCGTGGAGCCCCAGATCGAGGGAGATTATCAATGGTCTTGTATGTCTTCCATTTTCTTACAATTGCTCCCACAGTTGATTTATTCACACCAACCTGCTTGCCTATTGCAGATTCACTCTTCCCAGCCTGGTGCAGGTCTACAATTTTCTTCCTGGTGTCCTTCCACAGCTCTTTGGTCTTGGCCATGGTTGAGTTTGGAGTCTGACTGTTTGAGGCTGTGGACAGGTGTCTTTTATACAGGTAATGAGGTCAAACAGGTTCCAATAATACAGGTAACCAGTGGAGAATAAAAGAGCTTCTTAAAGAAGAAGGTCTGTGAGAGCCAGAAATCTTGCTTGTTTGTGGGTGCCCAAATACTTATTTTCCACCATGATTTACAATTAAATTCTTTGAAAATCCTACAATGTGATTTCCTTAATTGTTTTCTCATTTTTTCTCTCATAGTTGAAGTGTAGCTATGATGAAAATTACAGACCTCTCTCATCTTTCTAAGTAGGAGAACTTGCACAATCAGTGGCTGACTAAATACTTTTTTTGCCCCACTGTATCTACCAATGCAAGACATGTAATACCATGGCTAATGTAGAGGGTATTTTATTCTAAACAGAACAATGCAAGTTCATTCACATTCCTTCGCATTCTTATCCACTTGATCCTGGTCAGGGTGGTGGGAGAGGCCTAGTTGGTGGCATAGGGTGTAAGGCAGGAATAACCCTAGACAGGGTGCCAATCCATTGTAGGGGACGCACACACACGCACACACACGCACACACACACACACACACACACACACACACACACACACACACACACACACACACACACACACACACACACAGGCCAATTTTGCATAATCAATTAACCAGACTGCAGACTGCTCTGCCTGGGATCAAACCCAGGACCGAGCCACAGTGCTGCCCACAATGCAAGTTATTTTGCCCCTATTAAACATCTGACTCTGGGGTTAAAACTGTATCCTGTTCGGATCCGCGGCCTAACCCTGGTTTGCTGTTGTTTTGCAATTGTGGGTGATCTGTGCTACATCGCCCACAATCCCTTGCGGGATTCCACCCTTGACTCCTGACTGTTTGTTTAATGACCACAGCTGGACTCGGCTCTTTATAAGCTCCACGCTACCCAGCTGCCGGGCGGTAGCACTGTCTTGGTTTTGGCCGAGCATTTGGTGCGTGTTCTTCTCACTCCCTGGACCTGTGGATTTCCTTTTGTTCTCGCTCTCGTCCGGCATGGATTACCCCAATGTTGGTTTCGCTCAATGTGGAATTTTTCGTAAATTCTCCTTATTGCGGCTGCGTCCGCAGTTTGCGTATCTGTTTGGGGTCCTGTCTGATTCGATTTTCCCGGCCACAGGTTTTTTAAGTTTCTCTGGCTTCTCATAGCCTTCCTTATCCCATAAAAACTTCACTAGCTTCTCCGGCTGTCTGTAGCCTTCCTCCTCCCGCGATAGCTTTGCTAGCTTCTCCGGTGTCTTGTAGCCTTCCTCGTTTCGCGATAGCTTCCTTAGCTTCTCCAGCTTTCCGTAGCCTTCCTTGTTCTGTGATAGCTTCGCTAGTTTCTCCGGTTTCTCGTAGCCTTCCTTGTCCTGCGATAGCTTTGCTAGCTTCTCCAGCTTCTCATAGCCTTACTCGTTCCGTGATAGCTTCTCTAGCTTCTCCGGTATCTCGTAGCCTTCCTTGTCCTGCGATAGCTTTGCTAGCTTCTCCAGCTTCTCGTAGCCTTCCTCGTTCAGTGATAGCTTTGCTAGCTTCTCCAGCTTCTTGTAGCCTTCCCCTCATTTTGCAATAGCTTTGCTAGCTTCTCCGGTATCTCGTAGCCTTCCTTGTCCTGCGATAGCTTTGCTAGCTTCTCCAGCTTCTCGTAGCCTTCCTTGTTCAGTGATAGCTTTGCTAGCTTCTCCAGCTTTTTGTAGCCTTCCTCGTTTTGCAATAGCTTTGCTAGCTTCTCCGACATCTCGTAGTCTTCCTCGTCCCGTGATAGCTTCGCTAGCTTCTCCGGCTTCCTGTAGCCTTCCTCGTCCCGTGATTGCTTTGCTAACTTCTCCGTCTTCCTGTAGCTTTCCTCGTTCTCCGATAGCTTCACTAACTTCTCCAGCTTCTTGTAGCCTTCCACGTGCCGACGTTAACTTCTCTCTGGATTTCCTGTTTCTGATAGCTGTGTACATCTTAGTTCTTCTTATTATTTTTTACTATTCTTATCGTCAGTTTTTCTGTTGTTGTTATTATTATTATTATCGTCATTGTGCCACCCCTGATTCGATTTCTTCATTTTTATTTCTTCATATTTTAGTTATATCCCCATGATCTTGTTCTTGGACCTTTGTTAATAAACTATGTTTGTTTGGTACTGGAACCTGCATTCGCCTGCTCCCCATTTCTCCACGCTCCACCCAACCCTAACATATCCAAGAGCTAATGAAACTAAGTCATACTGTATGTCATTAGGATATTTGTAATACATATTAAAATTTACATTAACAGCATTTAACAGCCTTATTCAGAGTAACTTACAATTTATGCAATCTCTTGATGTATACTCCAAGCAGTCCAGCAACCCTGAGGCAGCTTGACTGTACTGGGACTTAAACTCTCAACCTTTCGTTCAACAGTCTTGTAGTCCAGTACCTTAAATGCTTGGCTACCACAGTTCTTGATGGAAATCTATCTAATGGAAGTCAAAAAACAAACAAACACAAAAATCAACAGTCTTGTGTCTTTATTAAATTGTTATTTTCATTTCACATTATTTGAATATACAAAGCCAGGATTATTTGCAATTTGTTTTTAATTGTACAGAGATGCTTTCAGAACTGCCTTAATTCTTTAGAATCAACAAAATCCTGAAGGCATTCCTCAGACCAGCCCATATAGCACCAACAACCATGCCACTTTGAAACTCGGTTAAATCATCTTCCTTTCTCATTCTGATGCTAATCCTTTGACCACGACCAGAATTAAGCTGGTGTACCTTTTTGCTTTTGTTTCTTGCCTGCTTTGCATATGCTAGTGACTTTGTTTCGAGAGTAAAAGTGTCTTGTAAATATTTACTAGTGAATTATTTTAAAATTGAATGTATTTGCATCATTTTGTAAGCCATCACAATATTTACTTTTTACTTCAAGCACAATGCTGCACAATTCTGCAATTTTGTGATTACAAAAAATTTTGTATCCTCTATTTTCTTGTCAGGAAATTAAGAGAGAAGGCTATGGTTGTTTGGGCACTGTAGGGACCAAATACATGGTGATATAAACAGTTTTCCACCTGTTATAACAACCTGTTTAATTATACCACAGAAGGTATAAAGTATGTTGAACAACAATTATTGCTCAGTCATTGTAATAAACCTGCGGATGAATATGATTCCTCTTCACAACATGGCAGGCAGCAGCAGTAACTCTTGTTATTGCTTTTCACCAGGCTCTGTGGTAAAAGCCACACTGGCAGCCCTGACAACGTCATGCCCCTGGACTGAACTCTTCACTGTTAAATAGCTACACTAGCCAAATAACTGTGTGAAAGAAAACTGCTGGACTCAGGTCTCAGGTCAGTACCTTTAGTGTCAGGACAGTACCTCATACATATATGAACTGAAGACAGCCCTGATAAACTCCTCCTCTCTTTTATAAACTATATGCTCATGATAAACTCTATGAACATACACAGATTTTCATTTTACAACTGTATATTAATTATGATATGTCCTGGATCTGGAAGAATTCCTGGAAGAGGAGAAGGGGAAAGCAGTGTTAGAATGCGCACCATCTGTTACTTCAGGGATTATTTGATTAGATTTTATAAGTAGCTTATTATGAACTTACACTGCTGCTCCTTCTCTCACAGTAACAAAGAGAAGTGGTCTATGCAGGCTAGCCTGCATCAAACCAACAGGAAGAGCCACCTTTGGAAAATGTCTGAAGGACCAGAAGGGGTCTGTTTTAAACTTATATTAACATTACAATATCGTAGTGGGAGGGCGGCACAGTAGTGCGGCAGCTAGTGGGGTTGCCTCGCAGGTCCAAGATCCCCGGTTCGCTCCGGACCTTGGACTGTGTCTTTGTGTAGTTTGCATGTCCTCCCTGTGTCTGCCTGGGTTTACCCTGGGTACTCTGGTCCAAGGACCTGCATGTTAGGTTAAGTTGTGTTTCAAAAGAGCTCTGAGTTTGTGACCATGACCAGGATTAAGCATGTAAGAAAATGAATGAAAATCATACTGGGACAGGGTTACCAGATGTCCGGTTTCTCCTGGGGCAATCCCGTATGTCAGCCCATGTCCCGGTGTACCGACTTATTTTTAAAATATATACATTTGTCCCGTATGTCAAAGAAAATGATACATTTATACTGTAATGAACATTTAGCAGAAAATCATCGCCCAAAATGCTTCATAAGGGACACACCAATTACTACACAAGTCACTGTACACATCTAACCATGAAATGGCCAATCACGTGTGCTGATTTTGTAAATGAATATAATTGAACCAATTATCAGTCGCCCTTCACGAACGTGACTTAATGCCCTCACTCACTATGGCTGATGTACTGCTGAAATGACTAATCAAACAACTACATTTAATCACCGGCTTTAAAAAGAATATACATTTCCGAGAAAACATATGCTGGAAGTGGTTTGCCAGACATGTGGAGCAAAGTTTAATTTCTCACGGAAGTAACATATTAAAACGAAAAGCACAAAGAAGCCAAAAAAAAAGTCAGTGTACAGTGTGTGCATGCCGTGCTGTGTAACTGTGAAAATGTATGTGGATGCACTAAGTTACTATCTTGGTGCTTGTGTGTTGAATGAGTGGGCTGAGAATGCTTGTGCCGCTACTCAGCACTCACATCCACTCATATCCAAGAAGTGACAGGTAAACCTGTTATTATTGTTAGGGCTGGTAATGTGGCTGTGCTGTGTTGGGTGTTTAATGAAGAATGGCATGAGCAAAGTTACCTCATCCATGTCAACACTACAACACTGTATACACAGCATCCTGTATTTCATTATCGAAAATCTATAGCTGATGCTCTGCCATGAGGTTTGAGACTGTTGTATCAAATCCCTGTATTATATTTGTCTCAAAGTACTACATGGTAGATGTATAACTTGGACAAATACCACATTGGTCACCTACATTTAGGTGCAGCACACACAACTGCTCACATAGAAATACTGGTGGCCTTCTCTAAATGCAGATGTTCAGAGAAATGCCACTCCCTGCTTTGGTCTGCCTCTGCTAAAGCACCTTGTCTGTCACTTGTAGGGACCTTGGAACTTGTTGGTTGAGTATGCCCACAGTATGTAATGCTTCTTATGTTAATATGCCCTTGATAGTGAAGAGGTGCCACCAGTCAACAAGTGATTTTATTGTATTGAGAATGCTAGGAATGTCACTCTCATGTGTCTAGATCGTGCCATTTAATAGAAGAACAAGCAGACTGTGACCACAAGGATTGTTTGGTCTATTCAAAAGCACTCAGAGTAACCTATAGATCAGTTGTTAGTCACTATAGATAAGGCACAAGCAGACTCAAATTCTGCTCGTCCTGTACAACTGGACTAGTGATTTGTCCAACCCTACTTTAGTAGTAGTATTGTGCAACAACAGTTGGAATTCCAGCTGCTCCCACTTCCGCACCTGCTTCCCCTCAGAGCAGTCAATGGGCAGTCCCTAGGTGATGGACCGGTCTACTACTGGACCGTGCCAGTCAATCTGCAATTGGCTGGCATGTTGAGAGAATTCCTTTTTTTGTCACCCAGGCACCCCACCTCCATCTACTGCTTGGTCTTGCCTGGCTGCGAGCCCATAAAACACAGATTGACTGGCGGACTGGTTCCATTTTCGCCTGGAACCGTTCCTCTCCAGGGGAGGCTCTTCACCCTCAACTCCAAAAGCAGAGGGCCATGGAGGATTACATCAATGAGGCCCTGGACCTGGGTTTCATTCGGCCCTCGACTTCGCCCACAGGGGCAGATGTTTTTTGTGGGTTAAAAAGATGGCTTCCTGCGGCCCTGCATCAACTACTAGGGCCTCAACCACATCATGATCAAAGATAGATACCCCTGCCGCTCATGTCATCTGCATTCAAGGCATTGCAAAAGGCCAGCGTGTTCACTAAGCTGGACCTACACAGCGCCTATAACCTCGTCCGCATTCGGCATGGGGATGAATGGAAGACGGACTTTCTCACACCTACAGGCCATTACTAATACCGGGTCATGCCGTTTGGCCTGATGAATGACTTGTTGTGGGAGGCCCTGGACCGGTATGTCTTTGTGTATCTCGACGACATCCTCATTTATAGTAGCACCCTCGAGGAGCACGTCAGGCGGGTTCTCTGTCTACTGCTTGAGAACCGCCTTTTTGTTAAGTTGGAGAAGTCGTTGTTCCATGCACCCTCCGTCACCTTTTTGGGGTTCATCATCTCGAAAGATACCTTGCGCATGGACCCGACTAAGTCCCGAGCCGTGGCCGACTGGCCTCAGCCCTCCTTCCTCTGCCTTGTGGTCAACTGGCCTCAGTCCTCCTCCCTCTGCCTCGTCCAGCACTTTATCACCGAACTATAGTACGGTGGCTGCGCCCCTGACTGCGCTGACCCGTAAAACCCTGAGTCCCTTCCGCTGGACGCTAGAAGTCTTTAATAAGCTTAAGGAGCGGCTCATTGCTGCCCTGGTTTTAGCTTTTCCAGATCTGGAGAAATGTTTTGTAGTCGAGGGAGACGCCTCTGATGTTGGTAGGGGGCAGTCCTTTCCCAGCAGTCCGGCCAGGGGACAGCACTTCACCCCTGCGCCTACTTTTCGCGCCGACTTACCCCGGCTGAATGCAACTACTCTATTGGGGACTTGGAGCTGCTGGCCATCAAACTGACCTTAGAGGAGTGGCGTCATTGGCTTGAGGGGGCCAAACACCCACTTTTAGTCTGGACAGACCACAAGAACATGGCCTAATTACAGCAAGCCAAGAGGCCGAACACTCGACAGGCCCGGTGGTCATTGTTCTTCAAGCGTTTCAGCTTCACCTGTCCTGGCAATGGGGTCCACCCCCACCCTCTGAGGTATGCACACGCCACAAGACCCCTTGGGACCGTCTGGCCGGATTGCTTTGGCCCCTTCCTGTCTCTGCCCACCCCTGGTCCCATATCGCCTTGGACTTCATCACGGGCTTGCAGCCATCCAAAGGCATGACTGTCATCCTCCTACTCACACCTTTTCCCCTTTTGTTATTGGCCATTTTCCATTCTGTTTTCCTGGCTGCCTGTTCGGGGTCTCTAGCACTTGGGTCATAATACCCCTCTAACTCATTTTACATCATGTGGTCCATGTCCACGCCTTCCTGCAGGACGTCGTCTCTGACTGGGGCCCCCAGTTTGCCAGCTGGGGGAGCCACGCCCAGCCTGTCATCAGGCTTCCAAACCCGAGTTCAATGGCCAGACCGAGCGGGTCAGTCAGAACCTGGCTCGCATGCTCAGATGCCTGACGGCAGACAGTCCCGGCTCCTGGGTACAAAAGCTGCCGTGGGCCGAGTTCACCTATAACACTCTCTAGCACTCAGCCCTGGGTATGTCACCTTTGGAATGCCAGTTCAGCTTCCCGCCCTCATCTTCCCTGATCAGAAGGAGGAGGTCAAAGTCCCATCCACTCGAGAGTTTGTCCAGCGATGCCAAAGCGCCTGGTTCAAAGCCAGGGCATCCCTTGGGCTGAATGCTAAAACCATGCGGTTCCGGGTGGACACCAAGTGCAGGGCCGTTTCTTCAACCCCCCACCCCCCACCCCAAGTCAGTGGGTCTGGCTCTCCACCAAGAATCTCCCCTTCAGGGGAGAGTCCGGCAACTGGCACCTAGGTATGTGGGGCTGTTCAAGGTGCTCCACTGCATTAACCCGGTCATGTACTGGCTCAATTTGCCTCCAGACATAAGGGTACACCCCACGTTCCATACATCTCGCCTCAAACCGTCCTCTGTTGGGTCACTTCTCCCACTAGCCAGTCCCCCAGCCCTCCACTCATATGTGGCAGGCCGGCCTACACCGTGCGCCGGCTTCTAGATGTCTAGATGTGGCAGCACTCAGTAGATTGGGAGGGATACGGCCCCAAGAAACGGACATGGTCCTCGTGTGCCATATCCTCAATCCGGAGCTCATTCAAGAATTTTAAAGGTACCTCGCTGCAGGCATGGGCACATCAGGGGTCGTCTCTACGGAGGGATGTACTGTTAGAAGTCACGCCGGTTTGCAGTCCAATGCTAGAGGGCAGCATCAGCCTAGCAAATGCTGCCAGCGAGTGGCTACTACGCCCCTCGAACAGGTGCATTCTGGCACACCAAATGCCTTGACTATTTATAGGTATGTGGTTGTGGCGCGCCTTGTCGCACCGTCCGACTTTACTGCCTTTTCGCCCATTGGTCACTACTAAGTGGTCATTTTGTTCTCCTGGCCCTGTTAGGCTTAACAGTAGACTGGCCTCGCTTCAGAAGGTTGGCCACGTACGGCTCAGATGCCGGAAGTAAGGCAGGGAGTAGAAACTAGTTTAGCAATAGATTTTCCCCGTTTCCTCTATTCCACCTTCCTGTTCTCGCTAGCATTACGCACCGTTCCCTATCCACTTGCTTGGTTTCACAGTTGCTGTTCGTTTTTGTGGAGAACGCCGCTGCGTGATTCTTCCATTCACTCTCAGTTACTTCCTTGAGCTTATTCACATCAGCCCTAGAGTGGCACGTTGCATTAGGCATGTGAGTTCGCATGCCAGCATCTGGTGTTTGATCCCCAGTTGTTCCCTTTCGCTAATTCTCCCCCATGTGCATGTGTGCTTGTGAACTCATACACACTCACACCTTTTGTTATCAGCCATTTGCCGTTGCATTTTCCCGGCTGCCTGTTCGGGGTCTCTAGCACTTGGGTCCTAATACCCCTCTAACTCATGGCTCGCCAGGTGACTGTTAACAGGTTCTTCCTTATCTGTGAATGTAGATATGTTTATTTTATTTGGGTTGTTCTGCTGCCAGAACCTGTGACAGTTTTAGTCACAGAGTAATTTGTAAGAAGTCTTATCAACGAAAGCAAATACTAACTGACTGATGAAAACATGCAATTCCAGAATTCACATTGTTGTAGTGATAGTTTGCAAAACATTTTCACATATTTTGACAGCTCAATTGGTGAGCAGCAACTCCAAATCTCATTGCAGGTCACACCACCTCCAGGCCTCAGAGAACAGTTTTGACCATTTAATTATGTCAGTAGAACTCATTTAAGACATTAGGAAATTCCAGCCATGTAGAAATTCACACGTACGACTTAAAATACAGGTTATAGGATTCAGATTTTGTTCTGTGAACAAGAAGACATTACATACATTCGATCCATGCACTGTTCAGAAAAATTCAGAGACATTTTTGACACCTTGCAAACATCACTCAAAGAGGCCAAACATACAACCTAAGTGTCTGTGGATGGTACTAAATCACCTGACCACAGTAAATCCACTCTGCTTAACAATGAACATTGATTTGTTGTTAATGTTATGTGAATTCCTGACCTCATGAACTGTGATGGTTTTCACATTATATGTAGATGTGGAAACACACGTATCGGGTAATTTGAACAAACTGTTTAACACATTCTGGATTAATATTTTTTTTCTCTCTCTGTCTAAAACCCTCATTCGACAGTGATTTGTCTGTGTGCAAACAGATTGCTTACCATTACTCATTTTTAACGGTTTAGCAGATAAACAGCATTTAGAGATAGCAGGTGTGCATCCACCCACTTCTCTGACTTAGGCAACCTTGGAATGTGAAAGTATGCATTTTCGTACTTGGCACACTTTCTTTTGTACTGTACATTTAATTTTCACTGCTCTGTTGTCATCATCGTTCAGTGTTCGACAGCCATGCACATATAGTCATTATTGCCAAGATGTCTTTATATCACTGTCGTATGTGATGCTGGAATATTATTATACCTTATGTTATTCCTTCTCCTACCACAAGATTGGGACACTGTTGTTCCTTAAATTTATGAAGTCAATTGTTGGCAGACTGAGCTGTTTAAAAACAGCCTGCTGCTTTCTCTGTGTTGACTGTGAAAACCAATGGTGATGCTCTAATGACTCCTTAGCTGATGTCTCAAACAACTGTCCAGGAATAATTAAGTTAAAACCATGAAGGAGCTATAGCTAATTCTGCATTTCATTTTAATTGCTGAATGATAATGGTCTTCAAACAGTGGTTAGGGTTGGCTCCTGTTTGCCTCTAATGACAATCTGCAACCAATCCAGCACTTTACAGACAGGAACCCTAGTATACGTGATGTTAATGTCAAATGAGCTCTGTCTCTTAGCTGATATTAAAACAAATACAATGTATAAGTGTATTCTAAGAGTGGAAACACAAAACCAAACAAAAAGTATAAAACAACAAAACGTACAAAAGTATTCTGAATACTTAGTATTATGTTTCCTAAGGACAAAAAATCTATGTAGGCAAAAATAATTAACACATCCAGATCACATTCTAAGGTACTGACAGAAGTTTAAAGTTAATAAAAGCAGCATTTACATTTACATTTACAGCATTTAGCAGACGCCCTTATCCAGAGCGACTTACAATTGATACAGTCTTACAATCCAAGCAATTGTGGGTTAAGGGTCTTTCTCAAGGACCCAACAGTGGCAGCTTGGCAGAGGTGGATTTGAACCCTGGACCTTCTGGGCCAGAGTCCAGTGCCTTAACCGCTAGGCTACCACAGTCCCATCCCAGCAGATAACCCCGGGCAAAAATGGTGGAATCACCACTCTTAGAGGATGTTCATCCAGCAGTTTACCAATAACAATAAACGTCACAGACATGATACAAAACCATTCCTGTTTAATAAGTGTGAAACCATGGAAATTATTATAAAAGTATTACAAGTATTATGGTGAGGCAATAGATGCTAATTATACCCAGTCAGCTGCATCTAAACTTTGTCTAAAGTGTAAACCTAAATGGGAAGGTTATAAAAGGAAAACGCATGGATAGACAGCCAAATAAATATATCACAGATACAACATGGAACACTTCTTGTTTAATAACATTATGGCTTCACGAAGCATACCTAAAACATATGAAATGTAATTATTTTTAAGTTATATCATGTTTTTTGCAAATCAAGTAGAGGAAATAAATATGGAATCATTCATTCATTGATTTTCTTATCCGTTTAATCCTAGTCAGGGTCACTGGAAAGCCGATGCCTAACAGGCGGCACAGGGCGCAAGGCAGGAACAATAGACATACACTCACAAACTCATACACACTAACACACTAAAGGCACTTTAGAAGCACCAATTAACCTAACACACGTCTTTGGAATGTGGGAGGAAACCAGAGTACACGGAGTAAACCCACCCAGACACGGGGAGAACATGGCACTCCACACAGGCAGTGGGATCGAGTCATTATAGAATCACTCAGTGTTAAAGGAAAAACATATGTAATCCCCTTGTAATTCACATTTCTAAAACAAATACTAGCAAAAGCAAGGAAAAAAAGCTAATTAGTGTGCAGTCAAAGTGATTCGTGAAAGTTTGGGAACCGTTTATGATTTTTTTGTTTCTATATACCATCAGACTTTCACAGTCCTAAAAGTAATTAAAGAGAAGCAAATTGAATAAATGAAGCAAGAATATAATACTTGGTCAGTTACTTATTAACAAACGATCCAATATTACATATCTTTGAGGTGCAAAAGTATGTGAGCCTTTGCTTTCAGTATCTGGTGTGACCCCTTCTGCAGCTATGACCCCACCTAACGTTTCCACAACTTTTGATCAGTTTTGCACATTGACTTGGAGGAATTTTAGCCCATTCCTCTATTGAGAACAGTTTCGACTCTGGGATGTTGCCGTTTTTCTGCTTCCATTACATTTCTATTGGATTAAGGTCAGAACTTTGATTAGGCCCTTCCAAAACTTATTAAAGCATTTTTGACAGAATGACTTGTGTGCTTAGGTTTGTTGTCTTGCTGCATGACCCACTTTCTCTTGAGATTCATTTCACAACATTTTCATTTAGAATGTGCTGGTATAATTCAGAAATCCTTGTTTCATCTGTGGCTGATTAATGACTGATTAATGACCCAGATGCAGCAAAACAGGCTCTATCCATGATACTACCACCACCATGTTTCACAGATGGGATAAGGTTCTTATGCTGGAATGCAGTGTTCTTCATTCTCCATACATAAAGCTTCTCGTTTAAACAAACACAGCTCGTTCAGTTTTCTCCATACTGTGATAGTCTTTCACAAGTATATATTTTGAAGATCAGACTCTGGTAGATCTGTGTTTTAAATACAACAGTGTCATCCCATTGACATCCCACTGGACTGTAATTTCGCTTTCTAATTAACTGTTAATGCTAGAGTATCACATAGTCACGATCCCGGCCCCGTCACTTCTGGACTCCAGTCCTGTATTGTCACTCACTCCCTCGTTCTGATTCACCCACTTTCCGATCACATGCACGGGGAGGCGATTCACTGAGCTGAACTACTCAGCTCAACTACACTCACAACCATTTAAACACTACTCCCTATCAGTTCTGTTGTTGGACCCAGCTTTTGCTTTTTTTGTTTTTGAATCTGGAATGTGTTGATGCTAATCTTATTGTAATAATAAAGCTTGTGAATCAGCTCTCTGCATTCACCTGCTGTTTTCTGCACCATGACACACAAACTTTTGTCACTGACAGATAGGTAATACATAGCCAGCCATTACCATGTCTTGAGACGTTTTAAGACACGTGTCTTTAATATTACTTCTCAATATTAATATCTGTCCTACATTGATCATTTGCAGATAAATAAATTGCTTTTATATAGTGACCCATTTTCATTACATATCTTTTTAAAATCGTTTTTTATTTTTCAGATAGCTTATTGACATTTTGTGTGCAGTTGGCTTATGCTGTTTCACAGCTACTGTACAGCCTTCATAGCTAACTTAATGTGCTTATAATACAATGAAAAGTAACTTGTAGGTTTTACTTGAAAAAAATCCTCGTAACAATGTGCACTAGTACTTTACATTTTACTGCTACAATAACTTGGCAGTATTGAGTAAGTAAAATGTACTTACCATGAAATTTAACATTTAAAAAAAAAATCTGTGTTTCTACTACAATATCAAAATTATTGCCGCACTGCTTCAGAACTTTATGAAATTATGAAACTTCAAATCACAAAATGCAATGTAATGTAAAGCCCGTGTGAACAGTGTGAACTGTGGGAACAAACCGGAAGTGACGTCACGTCTCGCGATCGGAGAATATTATTAGCGTTCTAAAGGACTGAATAAACTCCAGCATCAGCTCAGCTCAGGATGTGCTGCTGCCCTGCCCGAGAGGAAGAGCAGTGCACTTAGGTTAGTATGAATTTAAACACAAGTCCAGTCTTTGTCATTCTCAAACACCGATGTTACTGACATATAAACTCTAATTCCTTATTGTTACTTGTTTTCCTGATTAAAACTAATTTTAACCCAAATTCATGTTATAATCTTTCTGTTATGTGTTAAAACTGATGATAATATTTACACAAACTAATACTTCTGAAAGGTTTAGAATGTAGAAATTATTAGCCTTCCTTAAATTATTAACTATTTAAAAAATGTATTACAAGAAATATAACACGGAATTAATATGAAAAAAAAAAGAAAAACAACAACCTGAGCAGCACTACTTGCTCTAAACTGAACCATCTTAAGACATAGGTCATGTCTTGTCTCACACCTTGACTTACAAAATTATTACTTCCATGTTTTAAGACATTTACTTTCATGTCTCAAGACAGAGATGTCTTCATTCATTCAGGCCTTAGATGTCTTTGTATAACATCTTATCTAAGCCTGTTAAGACGTCTTAAGACACAGTGATAGCTGGGTATGATTATATGGTATCACACCTGGTGTGTGTGTGTGTGTGTGTGTGTGTGTGTGTGTGTGTGTGTGTGTGTGTGTGTGTGTGTGTGTTAGATATCTAAGCCTGTTAAGACGCAGTGATAGCTGGGTATGTATTGGACCATTTTCCTCAACAGATCAATGACCAGGTATAATCCCCTATATAGACAAAAGTTTCTGAACACCCAAAAACTACATCTCAAAACAAGGATATTTGCATGGAGTTTCTACCCCCTTTACTGCTACCACAGCCTTCATTCTGCTGATAAGGTTTTCCTGTAGAATGTGGAACATCATTTTGAGGTCACGCACTGATGCTGGGCAATTGTTGTCATTCCAATTAATATCAGTGGTGTCTGATGGAGTTAAAGTCAAGGCTCCCTGCAAGTCTGCCAAGTTCTCAATCAAAACAGGCACATTGTTTATTTATGACACAAATAAAGATTTATATCACAAATCGGCTTTGGCTAGAACATTTGTCTTGTACTGTTCTAATGAAACAAAGAGTATAAAGATGACTGCCTGAAGAAAACAATCAAATGTCCTGCCTCATTTTTGAAATGGAATTGCATGATATTTTGGACACTTTTCTGATTCCATCAATAAACAAACGAATAAACAAGTCATATTTGAGGAGATAATGTATCTTGTCCCAGACCAAAGAGTGTAAAAAGGCATATCAGCTCAGTGACATTGTCAGCAAACAGTCTGGATCAAAATCCAATTGAAACTGTATGATGGTAATTTAAATAACTGGTCCTTCACATGGCTCTGTCCTGCCAAGGTAATCTGTCAACTGCTGTTTGGGAAAGTTGGTTCCAGCTTTATGTAGAATATTGTTTTTCCATTAGTAAAATTCAAGCCTTAAAGAATTCAGGTCGTCCTAAAAGCCTGAGGAGGAGCAACAAAGTATTATTTGTGTTTTTTTTTCTTTGATGATGATTCCATAATTTTTTGCTTTACTTAAACTGGAGAAAACATGCTAATTAAAATAATTGAATTTCATTTATTTGATGTAAGCTTTAGAAGACTGGAACATTCAGCTATTAAAAAATATTTGTGTCATAATCTGTGTTTTGTTTATTTGCTATGAAGTAGTTTTCATTTTTTTCTTCATCACTGACTTATTCCATAATTTCTTCCTCTACTTGATCTGGAAAAATGCCATTCAATAAAAATAATTGAAATCGTTTTTTGTTTTGTTTTGTTTTGTTTTTTGAGATATGCTTCACAAAACCAGAATGTTCAGCTATTAAACAAAAAAAATTGTGCCATATCTGTGATTTGTTTATTTGCTACAAAGTAAAATATCTGGATGAACATAATATAACTGGTGATTCCAAATGTCACTTTGCCAGAAGTAAACACACATAAATAAACCTTGTAGAACGTGTAAGCCTAAGTTATATATATTATGAACAACTAACACTAAGCACTAATAAGCGATAACATTATTAAACATAACACTGGAATATACTGGAGTTGTGTGGCACCCTGGAAACTCCTTGGGACTGACCAGACCCCCAACCTTGTGAGTTGAGTGCAGCTCGGCACCAAAAACACTGCTTTGAAGATATAAAAACTGGATATCGCTGTTGCGGAGCTTGTTCATGAGTACCAGTAAGACAGCATGCGTGCGTGTGGGGTATGTATTGTGTGTATTTTGTAGGAGTGTGCGTATGTGTGACTGCTGAGTGCTCTCTCTAATCCTTCTTCTTCATGAATATATTAAGGGAGCATCTCATACTGAGCTTAGCTGAAAGCTCAGCGACACATCACATCCTATTACCTTCTTTAAATCATTAATGTGACATCGTTTTCCCTTGATTTCCAAACACCCACTGTACAAATCTGCACACAGCACTCTGCAGCGCACATTTTACCTCTACAGATGAGAAAATGGCAATTTAAACTGAGACTCAGGACACTCCTGGTTAGTAGCATTTAGCTAGCTGGTCTGTTTGACTAGAGTACTAATCTCTGTGTTAACTCTAAAATGTACTTACATTCTCAGCTGAACTACAGTGGGGCAAAGAAGCATTTAGTCAACCACTGATTGTGCAAGTTCTCCATGATTTACAATTAAATTCTGTAAAAATACTACAATGTGATTTCCTGGATTTTTTCCTCATTTTGTCTCTCATAGTTGAAGTGTACCTATGATGAAAATTACAGACCTCTCTCATCTTTCTAAGTAGGAGAACTTGCACAATCAGTGGCTGACCAAATACTTTTTTGCCCCACTGTACATAATGTATGGACATAAATGAGAAGTATTCACTCACAGGCGACTTCATAGGTACACCTTGCTAATATCGTGTTGGACTGATTTTGCCTTCAGAACTGCCTCCATTCTTCATTGCAAAGATTAATCAAGGTGCTGGAAGCATTCCTCAGAGATGTTAAGTCCATATTGACATGATAGCATTATGTAGTTGGTGCAGATTTGTCGACTGCACATCCATGATGCAAATCTCCCGTTACGCCTCTTTCCAAAGGTGCCCTGTGGAGGCCAGTACCGTGAACTCATTGTCATGTTCAAGAAACCAGTTTGAGATGATACTCAGGTAGGCTGTGGTGTTGAAATGATGCTCAATCAGTATTAAGGGTGTCAAAGAAGGGTGCCAAAAGTGTACCAAGAAAATATCCCTCACACAGTACACCACCAGCAGCCTGACCTGTTGATACAAGGCAGGATATGAAGAAGGTCAAGTCCCTTTTGATCTTATTCATGAGCTGATGGAAAGAGAGTTTGAGATTGATAAATGGATTTGGTCTGAGGCAGCAGATTTGCAGTCATTTTACAGCAACAGTAACTCACATAACCACTGGTTATAACGAATGTATGCAAGAAGAGCATCTCTGAACTCACAGTACATAGAGCCTTGAAGCAGAAGGGCTACAACAACAGAAAACTACACCGTGTGCTACTCCTGTCAGCTAAGAACAGGCAACTCAGACTACAGTTCACACGAGCTCACCAAAAGTGGACAATATCCTGCGTTGTATCAACAGGTCAGGCTGCTGGTGGTGTACTGTGTGAGGGATATTTCCTTGGTACACTTTTGGCACCCTTCTTTGACACCCTTAATACTGAATGAGCATCATTTCAACCACACAGCCTACTTGAGTATCATCTCAAACTGGTTTCTTGAACATGACAATGAGTTCACTGTACTGAAAGGGCCTCCACAGGGCACCTTTGGAATGAGCTGTAACGGGAGATTTGCTTCATGGATGTGCAGTCGACAAATCTGCACCAACTACATTAGTACCACCAATGTTGGTGAGCTCGTGTGAACTGTAGCTTTAGTTGCCTGTTCTTAGCTGACAGGAGTAGCACACGGTGTAGTTTTCTGTTGTTGTAGCCCTTTTGCTTCAAGGCTCTATGTATTGTATGCTATTCTTGCATACATTTGTTATAACCAGTGGTTATGTGAGTTACTGTGGCTGTAAAGTGACTGCAAATCTGCTGGCTCAGACCAAATCCATTTATCAATCTCACACTCTCTTTTTCCATCAGCTCATGAACAAGATCACAAGGGACTTGATCTTCTTCACTCAGGGGCAGGTTTTGTTCTCTGACCTACAGAGCCCTCCACTCTTTTCTGGGAGAGTACCACGGCCTCGACCTAAGCCTCAAAATGCTCCGCCGAAGGTCTGCCTCGTTTGGTTTTCTGCAAATAACAGACATCACCTCCGGCCACCCGTAACAGACCCCATTCCATCCTCCAGCCAGGAGTTGAGACAAGATGCACCCTTGCCGACACCCAACTTGAACGTCAACAAACCACCGAGTATCTGCATACAGCTCTTACTACTAAGACAAAAGTAAATAGTAACTTTCATGGCATAATTAGTTAATTATTATTGGGCAGTGTGCTGTATGTGGCCACACGACTTCTCTTTATTATGATTGGTCCAATTCTCAAAGGGTCAAAACCTCAAAACCAGCTGTCAATTAATACAGCATTAATCTGGACATTACTGACTTCTCTAACTTCAGTAAGCCCACACTAATGAGTCGCACAGTTTATTTAGAGTGTACAGGTATAAAATAGCAAGATGTGTTATTATGTAAACAGGTTTGGTATCAGGCCATGCTGCAGCTTTACTAGAGAGACACAGGAAGCGTACTGATATGAAATGATCATAGGTGAACCTAGGCACTTACCATATTTAAAAATCACAGCTCTCACCTGGATTAGTTAAAATGTGCTTATTGAAATGCCAGGTTTTTACAACCGCAAATCAGAAAAAGTTGGGACAGTACGAGAAATTAAAAAAAATGCAGCGTTCTTATATTTATTTTGACTTCTAATTCATTGCAGACACTATGAACCCAAGCTATTTCATGTTTTTTTCCTGGTCAATTTTATTTCATTTGTTAATAAACATCCATTCCTGCATGTCAAGCCTACAAGACATTCCAAAAAAAGTTGGAAGAGTAAAGCATTTACTGCATTTACCACTAGCAAAGCAATAAAGCATTTACCACTTTGTAATCTTGCCATTCCTTCTTACAACAGTCAAAAGACATTTTAGCACCAAGGATACAGAGTGATTTAGTGTTTCAGGTGTTATTTTGTTCTCAAAACATGTCTTAAAGTGTGCAACAGTACAGGGTCTTTGTTGTTGTTCTGTGTTTCAAAATTCCCCACACTTTCTCTATGGTGGGCAGGTCAGGGCTGCAGGCAGGCCCAGTACCCATACCTTCTTCCTACAGAGCCACGCCTGTGTGCAGCATGTCATTGTGCATTATTTGGTTGAAAAATGCATTGAAAACCCCTGGAAAACCCCTGGAAAAGAGGTCATCTTGAAGGTATCCTTGACATGACATCCTTTTCTTCCAAAAAAAAAAAAAGACCCAGAATGCTGATTCATACGACCACAATGCACATTTCCACTGTGTGATAGAGCCTAGAGAAGTCAACCCTGCTTCTGGACACACTAAAGCCAGGCATACACTGTGCCATTTTGAAATCTTGCTCTTTGGTGATACCTCACACTGCACGTTTGTTGTGTATGGACAAAGCCTGCGACTTATATGCTCACACTGTACGAAAGTAGTCGATCCGACTAACACGCTGCAATGTGCTGCATGTGAAATGCAGCCCCCAGGCAGAGTTTCTGTTTACATACGAGCACTCAGTTCGGCACAATATGGTGCCCTTTATCTCAAAATGTTGAGAAAGCTTTGCTAACTTGTGCAATGCTGTGAGCTGAAATTCCACGAACAAACATACATGACGTACCTGGACAGGCAGGTGGCAGGGAAGACGCGGAGAATACAGTTTGTCAGTTTTGCCGAGAGAATTGGAGGTTAGCTACGTGTCGGGTCCGCGTGTGTGTAGGGCTATCCAAAACATGTTCAACTCTCTGCTGGGACAGATTTTGTCAGCTGGCAAATTTCATTTCCACTATCAGTAAATGTGCAGCTTATTAATGAGCTACAGTATAGTGAAAGATGATCCAATATTACTCATCTGTGAGTAGCAGAAGTATGTAAACCTTTAGGATTACCAGTTAACTTTAAGGTGAAGTTAGAGTCCAGTGTTTTCAATCAGATGGGATGACAATCAGGTGTGACCATGTTGTATTTAATGAACAGAGATCTATCAAAGTCTGATCTTCATAACATGTTTCATGTTTGTGGAATGGTAATACAGTACAAACAAAAAAAAGCTTTTTGGGGAGCACATAAAAATAGTTGTTGATCAGGCTGGAAAAGGTTACAAAACCATCTCTAAAGAGTTTGGACTCAACCAGTCCACAGTCAGTGTATAAATTGAGCAATTTCAACATCATTGTTACTTGGATGACCAACAAATATCACTCCAAGAGCAAATCCTTTAATAGCCTGACAGGTCACAAAGGAACTAATGGTAACTTTGGCCCAAGTTTGAGCCCTAGCAGGGAGTCATGCGGGCACACTGGCCCTGCCCAAGGGAGAAGAGACTGGACGGGAGACCATTGCAATAGCACTGATGCCTGATGCCTGGCTTAGAGCACATGCCCGCCTGTTGCCTTAGGAATTCCAGGACTGATTGCATCCAGAGGTGGTTAGAGTAGCAAAAAATGTCGCTCAAGTAAAAGAACTCATCCAAATAATTACTTGAGTGAGAGTAATAAAGCATCTTGTTACAAATATATGTTTAAGTACTGTGGTACTCATTAAACAGGGTTAAATTAGAATAAGAAAACTGTTATTTCAACTTGTATATCTCTATATGCATTGCCTTGCAGAAGCCCTTCTGATTTACAAAAGTAAGTCCCGCTTATGGGATGACTAGCCAGTAATATTTTACAGAATCCTGAATTACAGCAGCAGGAGAGCAAAGCATAAGGCATAACAAGCACAACACAATATGAAGTCATGCATCACTTTATAAGTGAATTAGCAGTAAGGATAGACAAAAAATTACTTACAGTGATGCCTGAAAGTTTGTGAACCCTTTAGAAGTTTTTATATTTCTGCATAAATATGACCTAAAACATCATCAGATTTTCACACAAGTCCTAAAAGTAGATAAAGAGAACCCAGTTACACAAATGAGACAAAAATATTATACTTGGTCATTTATTTATTGAGGAAAATGATCCAATATTACATATTAGTGAGTGGCAAAAGTATGTGACCCTCTAGGATTAGCAGTTACTTTGAAGGTGAAATTAGACTCAGGTGTTTTCAATCAATGGGATGCCAATCAGCTGTGAGTGGGCACCCTGTTTTATTTAAGGAACAGGGATCTATCAAAGTCTGCTCTTCACAGCACATGTCTGTGGAAGTGTATCATGGTACGAACAAAGGAGATTTCTGAACAAATGAATTCCATTTTACAAAGATCTACTTGATCTACTTTTAGGACTTGTGTGACATTTATGCAGAATTATAGAACTATAGAAAACTCTAAAAAGTTCACAAACGTCCAAGCACCATGTACCTGCACACACACAACTGATTCTGAGCATATTCATACTCTTTCAATATTCAGTTAGAGGACACCAATAACTCAACAAGTATGTTTTTCTTTATGAATTTACTCAAGTAAGTGAACAAAGTAACAAAGTAAAACAAATTCAAATGACTCACTGACAGATGTTTCCAGAAGTCAGGTAAGCAAATGGAACAGAGTGAAAGTAGCAAGTTCTTACGTCACTCAGACCACATCAGAGGCAAAAACTCCCTCCATCCGCCGGCTGACTGAGCACGCCTTTCCCACTCAGGACACAAGAATAAATAGTGCCGATAAGCACATTTTTATGGTTTTTTTTTTAATTCAATTATTTATTATTTTCACTACTGTTTTATAGCTTAATATTTCTGTGTTATTATACTCTAGAACCTCCAAGAAGTTGAATCTGTTCATCTGGACATAGATTTTGTTGGAGAAACGTTTCGTCACACATCTAAGTGACTTCTTCAGTCTCAGCAGTTGGAAAACTTCCCCAATCTTATATACAGCACCTTTGCATAACGACTGGTACCAGCACCATTGCATAACAAAGGGACTGGTGATCAGTTTGATATGCAGATTGACATAGCCATTAACGACAATGGCCACGTGTGCCATTCACACAGGATTGGGGAAGGGCTGCGATGGCTCCGTTGTAAGATGGTGAGAGGTGTACTCTGAGGCCCCCTCCTCGGTTCTAGGGATGGACGTTCCCTTTTTACAAAAATGGCTTCTTTTACTCCGCGTTCAAACCTCTACTCTACTCTACTCTAGAACATTACATTCATTCTAAAATATTAGTCTACATATTATTATACTTTATTTCAATTATTACATTTAAATATGTTCTCTCTGGTCATTTTTAATTCACTTCTGTTTATTTAAACTATTACTATAAAAGGTATTCATCAGAAAACTTTCATTCTTACATATCGTATATGCTGCCCAAGTAGAGTGGAAACTCAACACAGACGGAGCCCAGAGTTGGGATCAAACCGGGGATCTCGGACCTGAGGCGACAGTGCCAACCACTGCACCACCCTGCCCCCTGCTTTGAGACAATGCTCCACTGTAAAAAGAGCTATAGAAACAAATTTGACTTTGACATTACCCACCTCCTGTTGGGGGAAAATGGTGCAATTATGCCCTTTGAAATGTGTCTTGCTGTAGAGTAAATGTTTGACTGAGCACTCAGAACAAAATGGTTGTTAGAAAGAGAGACAAACAACATGTACAGAACACATTGCTTTCTTTATTAGACCCTAGACTGGCAATAATACTGAAAAACGTCAACTCATAACAGTTGGTGGCAACCCACGGCTTGTTTTTTTGTAAGAGTACATTAACTCCTGCATTTTTAACTGTGGCATGAATAACACCAATAAAAGGGAAAAAGGAAATATACAACTTATATTACACTGTTATGAACAAAATATAAATCTATACCTCTATGTTATATTTACAAAATTATCTTTTCAAGTTGAGATGGTAAGATTCTTTCCGCTTTTACTTTGTTTTGAGCTCCACTCATGACTTTGATTGTCTTATCCATTATTGTTATTCATAGAAAAAAATCAGCAATGCCTGAGTGGCAGCTTCAATGACTAATAACAGGAGACCCTGTCTGTAGACCAACCAGCCTTCCATTTTCCACTGAGCTGTGAGTGTCAAAGCATGATTGAAAGTGGGCAATAAGTCCTGACAGCAAGGATCAATAAAGTATAATACATGACAAGATGGTTGTGAAATGATCTTAATCAGGCAAGTCAGGTTTGCAACGGCCACTATGCTGCAGAGACTGGGGGAGCAAGAGGTGAAGATCTGCCAGGTGTGGAGCTAAAAACAAATCCACCATCTCCAGGTCTGGAGTCCTATGGAAATAAAACCTCTGATAAAAGCATACAACACCTCCTGTGAGCATAGCTGCTTCCAGGAGTCAATAGAACAGAACAGTGACCCCCCCACACCAAAAAAAAACACCTCCACCACCACTTCCCTGACCACGTACACACAAGCTTTTTAATGGCTCTGGTTCCAGAAGTTAATCCCCATATATATTTTAGAGCATGTTGAAATAAGTCTAAAGTGTTAAACCAAAGCATTCAATAACAAGATGAATGATGACCTCATAAGCATTTCACAGCACACTCCACCACCCTCTGTACAGAACTATTGCTCCCAAGCTGCATTCCATATGCTGTGACTTAAAAACATCAATTCCATCTTACCAATGTTGATGCCGTGTTTTTTAACCATGATGTGTCTCATGTCTGTTAGGGTTTTAGACTTACTGTACGTCATGTAGCTGATTCAGCGAAACTGACTCAATGACATTCTCAATGCATTATGGGAGCCATAGTTCTGTCATGCTGTGCCTTTGTCCTGTTTTTTTTCTCTGTCAAATTACTTGTGAGATCATAAATCATCTGCCAGTTGTTTTCTATCGCTTTAGACTCTTTAATAAGGATTTATTTCTGATAACTGAATTTGAATAATGGTGCTTCCCACAGTCAATTCACTCACTGTTCAGCTCTATTACTTCTAACAGGACCACTCTTTAGACCTCTGTCCTGAATTATAACATGATATGGCGGTCCGGACCACAGAGTCTCGATGGATTAACAAATCTCAATAAACATTAGCCAAGCTCTTTCAGGACAATGGGGTAGAGAACAACACGTTTCCTTATCGTTCATACAACAAAGAATAAAGTGATCAAAATTTCACATTATACATAAACCATTACAAATAAAATAATAAAAAATGTTCTTTTCATTTTTTCTCTGAATGTCCAGAGTCTTAGTGCTTTAAGAAACGGGTTCAAGATTTATGAATGATGCAAAATGAGGAGAAAAAAAGAGGGAAATGTCTTGTTTCCTTCATTTCAGCAGTTCAATATGATCACTTCTCAGAGATGTACCAGCTTAAGGATAGGATTAATACAATGGAAAAGCCAACAAATAAAAAGAGAACAAATAAAACAAGTCAAATGAAGCACAGAGCAATTAGATCTACATATCTACCAGCTAAGTATAATGCTTTATAAAGCAGTTTTCCAATGTAATAATTAAAAAAATAGAGAAACAAAAGAATAGCTGGCAAAAATAAATTATACTGTACATAACTTACTACGGGAAAATGCTGACCATCCTTATCATTATTGTTAATAATATTATTACACTAGAGGCAGTCTTAATAAAATAAAATACAGTATTCATATAGACATAAAACTGCTCCCCCTTCAACAAACTCTTAACAGCAGAGTGATGGTGTCTTGAAGACAAAAAACAAACAAAACAAGACAAAAACAAAAAACAGCAGAAACAGTCCAACCTCAGCAGAGAAAACACACAGCACACACTGAGAGCTCGGCCCTCTTTGCACACTGGGATCAGGATAAGTTATCTTGCTCCAGAGAGAAGAGCACATACGTACATAAACATGGTTGTGAAGTGATACAATATAAAGCAGGCAGAATACTTATGTTTCATTTGATTTCAGTTTCTGGAAGAGAAGGGATGATGGTGTAAGAAAGCACTTTCTTTACTTTTCCAAGCCTGGCCTGGTGCAGGGCTTTAGTGTGCTGGCATGCCATTTGACAACAATAGCCAGACTGGTATGGTAGAAGAGAACGGGGCACAAGACCTCAGCATAAACAGATGGCCTGATCTTAATCTCCAGACTCGTGGGCTGGAGAAACCCCCCGAGACAATTCAAAAGGAATTTAAAGAAACAATAAAGGTTTGGAGGAACAACTACTACTAGTAATGTGCTACTTACATTGGAAAACCCTTTAAACTGCTCGCTCTTCAGTCATTAAAGTTGATTGTGCCACACGCAATGGCCACATGATCTGCCTTGAGGAGCAGCCAGAATTAGGAGTGCTATGGACTTTTTTGGTAATACACTAAAATATTTTAGACCCAAGGCCTGGACGTCTGGAGAGGTCAGATGTTTGGTTAGGACACATAATTTGCTTGAGAGATATATAGCCAAGAGAGAAAATTCAAGAGCAAAAAGCTTGGGGTCGCGGTGTCTCTCAGTACACACACTCCAGTGTTCCTCAGTGCTCTGGAGGTTTCCTTGGTAAGCAGAGCCATAAGAGCCCGTGGAAGAATGGAGTGGGCCGCTATAGATTCCCTCTATTCGGTCTCTGTTCAGCTGGCCATTCAGTGCCTGGTCCTTGTCTAGGGAGCTTTTCTCTCTTATGTCTCTCTCTTTCTCGTGGAATGAAGGACAAGGCTCTGCACTTTCAGCTATGACAAAACATTCTGTTTAAGACGTGAACGCAGCTCATGCTCTGTCTCAATATGTACTCTCACAGGAATATGTCACATTTATTTACCTCCTACTGCCTGGTCCTATGCCTTCTCTTTAAATGCCCCTGGCATATGCCTGCGCTGAGGACAACATCAAGAGAGTCCAAACTCAAACACAGTCTGCATCTAAAAATCAAGTACCAATACAATTCAAGGAATTAAAAACTTCTTCTACCATATCCAGCGGCCATGGTACGTTAGTAAGATGGGTTTAATTTACTAGATGTTCAGTGGTCATTTACAAGGAGGGTTATTTGAGGAAACAAATGTGTCTGCCCACATTCCCTTTATGAAAAATAACTCAAAGTGGAGCCATTTTGAATGGACAGTGCCAATGATCAACAGTGCACAGCTATGACGATCGAAACAGATGATCAAAAACTATGACCATTTCACACACAAAAAGCAAGGCCACCCTCTCACACAAACAAAAGTAAATCTCTTTAAATGTTTTCTTTAAATATCTGATTGTGACTGCTCTTGTTTTGTAAATGGATTCCAAAATGCAGAGTGTGCCCTAACTCGCCTTGAGACTCACACAACAGAAAGAAACTTCCCACCAAACACTGACAGAGTAGAAGGAGAGATTGTCTACTTTTCAGTGTTGCTTGGCCCAATGTTCCCCTCCATTCATCTGTCCAAAACCAGATACGTGCAGTATAGTGTGGAAAAGTACAGGATTCAGCACGGGGTACACCAAAAAGAAGTGGGATTTGTTTGAAAGAGCTTGTCGCTACTTCTTGTCAGGTGCTTTACGTCAAAACCAGGAAAATAAATGCTTTTTTATCTCTATTAAAACTGTAGCACAAAAACAACATATCACATTCACAAGCCACTTGTTGGCACCGTGTACCTGAGTGAGAATATCATAGAACCCAGAAAAAAAGCAGTTTTAAAAGTGTCTCTTTATAGACAAGCAGGTCCATCATTTTAAAGTGTCTCTGACAGGCCAACTAACAGGTCCTGGATTATAATAAGCTTTGTCTCTGGTCATCTGTCTTCCTGTAGCTTACTCGAGATGTACTGTCAATTCTCCACAAAATGTTTATTCAGCAGAAGTCTTGGTGAGCAACTCGCTTCCTTTCCAGGACCCTTGTTTAGTGTAACAGATACTTTGTTTGATGGGTCCTGTGCTTTGCTGCTGCTGCTGCTGCTGCTGCTGCTGCTGCTGGTATCAGGGCTTTTACAGAGAGGCTTGGCTCCGCTCAGCTCCTGACTGGATGGGGCAAGGAGGGTAGGGGCAGGGTGCGTCAAGGCTTGAAGTATCGACGAAGTGGCAAAAGGGCTTTGTTTTACTGTGCAGTGTGGTTTTCACTGTCACTACCAAAGTCTCCATCCTCATCTTCGTAGTCAAAATCCTCATAGACGTCCCCGTTGCTCTCGTCCATCCGGAGCTCTTCCTCCTTGATGCGAGGCTCATCGCCCTTGCTGAGGCTGAGGTAAGACGGTGGGCCAGTGGGAGGTGCTGGCTCTGGGCTGCTGGACATGCTCGAGTGCTCTGAGGGCATCTGGGGTGATGGCATACCCGCTATAGACAGAGTGCCTGGGTACACAACACCCGCCGAGGACAGGGGCAACTGGGCCTGCTGCCTGTGACACAGTGTTAGAATAATGTTACTGCATTATGCAAGACGTCTTACCAAGGCAGACAACTTATGCCAAAAGTCACCACTGCTAATAAATGCTGCCACACATCTTTTAGATTGAATGTTATTTTCCAGACACCTGTTTGGCTAAGCCCTCACTCACAATACTGCCTAGTTACAAAAAAATAGATGATAGAAATGCAAACACAATAGACGAAACATTAATATTCAGGCTGTGACATGATTACTGAATGATCCTGCTGTGTAAATCCCCACTCTCACAGGAGAATGAGAAGGAAACACGGACACAATACAGGGCAGTGTGTGTGATCAAGTCCGTGTCTAAATTTTACTGAAAATGTAGAACTTTGTTTTTCATTCCAAATTTACACACTAGGCTCCTTCCAAACAATCACCTATATGCAGCTACATCTGTATTGTAGGCATTGTTTGACCCGGTTCAAGTCCCTGCAGTGTCTAGGTCGAGTGTCACGCGATTTGCTGTGTCTGAGAGAGGGGAGGTTGGTTAGGGGATCACCCTCTATCACAGCAGCACCATAATTGGCATCTCATCCAGGGTCATGCTCACAGCTGTGCCAAGTGTTCTAGGAATGGTTATAATGTGAAGACAGTTGCACCGCTGTAACGTTACATGTTTAAATAAGACAATCACAGTCTCTCACCCCACTGTGAAGTACTGACGCATCTCCTGCCTGCGGCTGCGCATAATGGCCTTGTACTCGCCGATCCGCAGTTTCTTGCCATCCACCAGGCATGTGCGCTTGGGCCGTGGCTTGTACTTGTAGTCTGGGTATTTCTCCAGGTGCTGCTTGCTGAGGCGTGCCTGCTCCTCATAATATGGCTGCTTCTCCAAGTTAGTCATGGCCTTCCAACGTGAGCCTGGACACCAGCAGTCATGTTAGAAAGTGGACATGCACAAAAAATTGCAGTTCAGCTCATTATGAAATGAGTTTGACCACGTTGGGACTGAGAAACTGATGGCTGAAACCCTGTGTTGCAGCTAACAATTAGGTTATGATCGATTATAATTTTGTGTTATAAATGTAATTTAACTTCCCTAAATTATTTTTTCCCAGTTTGTCATACCGTGGTGCTTGAAAGTTTGTGAACCCTTTAGAATGTTCTATATTTCTGCATAAATATAACCTAAAACATCATCGGATTTTCACACAAGTCCTAAAAGTAGATGAAGAGAACCCAGTTAAACAAATGAGACAAAAACATTATACTTGGTCATTTATTTATTGAGCAAATGCTCCAATATTACATATTAGTGAGTGGCAAAAGTATGTGAGCCTTTGCTTTCAGTATCTGGTGTGACCCCCCTGTGCAGCAATAACTGCAGCTAAACGTTTTCCTGTAGCTGTTGATCAGTCCTGCACACCGGCTTGGAGGAATTTTAGGCCCATTCCTCCGTACAGAACAGCTTCAGCTCTGGGATGTTGGTGGGTTTTCCTCACATTAGCTGCTCGCTTCAGGTCCCTTCCACAACATTTCCATTGGATTAAGGGACTTTGACTTGGCCATTCCAAACCATGAAACTTTATTCTTCTGTAACCATTCTTTGGTAGAAACACAGCTTGTTGTGCTTAGGGGCGTTGTCTTGCTGCATGACCCACCTTCTCTTGGGATTCAGTTCATGGACAGATGTCCTGATATTTTCCTTTAGAATTCTCTGATATCATTCAGAATTCATTGTTCCATCAGTGATGGCAAAGCCGTCCTGGTCCAGATGCGGCAAAACAGGCCCAAACCATGATACTACCACCACCATGTTTCACAGATGGGATAAGGTTCTTATATGCTGGAATGCAGTGGGTTTTCCTTTCTCCAAACATAACGCTTTTCTTTTAAACCAAAAAGTTCCTATTTTGGTCTCATCTGTCCACAAAACATTCTTCCAATAGCCTTCTGGCTCGTCCACGTGATCTTTAGCAAACTGCAGACGAGCAGCAATGTTCTTTTTTGGAGAGCAGTGGCTTTC
Organism: Ancistrus triradiatus; assembly: GCA_025084515.1. NCBI lineage: Eukaryota > Metazoa > Chordata > Actinopteri > Siluriformes > Loricariidae > Ancistrus > Ancistrus triradiatus. The sequence goes on along the minus strand of JAJAGP010000740.1, from coordinate 180,782 downwards.
TAATTGCAGCCCTGCCATGCACACCATTGTTATTCAGTGTTCTTCTGATGGTGGACTCATGAACATTAACATCAGCCAATGTGAGAGAGGCCTTCAGTTGCTTAGAAGTTACCCTGGGGGTCCTTTGTGACCTCACCAACTATTACTTGGAGTGATCTTTGTTGGTCAACACTCCTGGGGAGGGTAACATGGTCCTTGAATTTCCTCCATTTGTCTGACTGTGGATTGGTGGAGTCCAAACTCTTTAGAGATGGTTTTGTAACCTTTCCAGCCTGATGAGCATCATCAACTCTTTTTCTGAGCTCCTCAGAAATCTCCTTTGTTCGTGCCATGATACACTCTTCCACAAACGTGTGCTGTGAAGAGCAGGACTTTGATAGATCCCTGTTCTTTAAAATAAAACAGGGTGCCCCCTCAACACCTGATGGCATCCCATTGATTGAAAACACCTGACTCTCATTTCACCTTCAAAACTAACTGCTAATCCTAGAGGTTCACATACTTTTGTATATTGGATCATTTTCCTCAATAAATAAATGACCAAGTATAATATTTTTATCTCATCTGTGTAACTGGGTTCTCTTTATCTACTTTTAGGACTTGTGTGAAAATCTGATGATGTTTTAGGTCATATTTATGCAGAAATATAGAAAATTCTAAAGGGTTCACAAACTTTCAAGCACCACTGTACATGTAAACTATGTTGTATAATACTGATATATTTTAATTTATACTTTTGGACACTTTTGTTATAATCACCAGCTGTCTGAGTTGGTTGTTAGTCAGATCAGCAGCTCAGAACATCAAACACCATCTAATCCAGCCTGCTGGTCGACTGTGAACCATGTTTCTCTTTTGATTAAATAACTTCTAGTTGATTGCAAAATATTACATAGTATGTTCTGCATGCACCAGGGGCATCATCAGGTTTTACCTGGGCATGTGGCTATGTTGCTGTGCCCCATTAAACTCACAGTGGTAAAATGTCAATTTCTGACACGCCACACAACTTCATTACAGGCACTGCATTTCCCATAATACCCCAGCATCTTTCCAAAAGCTTGAGTGGCTCATGCTTTCAGTCAGAGGCACTTTCTTTCAGTTTTTCAGATGGTATTACGGACATCTGCCACGCCACAGACAAGGAATGGCTCATGGCTATGGTTTGTCTAGCTATTTATAACCACATAACCTAGCCAAAGTTTATATTGGACTTCTAAAGCAAAGGCATTCATTAAACTAGCAAGGGCATCGGTTACGTTAGCATAAGCAATAGTAATGCACTTAATGCACTAAAAGTCTTTAGTTATTTAGTTTTATTTGCTGCTCATTTCTGATCCATGGCAGAGTAATGTCCACTTTACAGCTAACTCACTTCATCTATTTAGTGTTTAACAGGCTTATTTTTTATGCACAGTTGTGCCCCTACGACTCATTGGCAAGCAGAGGGGTACAGCTGTGCCCCTCTAAATTATGTGTGTGCCCCAGTAGCCTAGAAATGCCCCTGGCTTGCACCCTGGCAAGGGGGTAGGTTTGCATCTGAACTTTAGGACATGAATTGATTGAAGTGGTCCCTGCCAAAAATCGAGAGAACTTGTTCATATTATCTTTAAAGTGAAGTCATATTAGATATTTCTGATGTGCCCTCCCAAAGGCTTAAAGTCAACCAACATGATTAGTTCCATATTTGTGTACACAATGTTTCATTCAAACAGTACATGGGTCATCACAGTGGCAGAAATAAGATCGTAGTGAATAGATCATGTCAACATAATCGATGTTCTATAGCCAGTCTGGACACTAGCCTTTTCTGCATGGTTTTAAAAACTATTCTGATGCCAATCAGGCAAATGCAAAATGCCATCCTGATAAAAGTATAGTTCTTCATGGGAGACAGGGTACCTGTGGGTCAGTCCTGTCCCTGGTAACAAATACATGGCAAATTGTACATGTACAAATTTATCATAGAGTTTTCCAGTGTCTCTTGGTGGACCGTTTGGTTTGAGACGGCATGCAGCAATGTGATAATCATGTCTGAGCTGATAAAGAGCAGAAGAAACAGAGTGGAATAACTCGGTTCTTTTTACCCCAGACCTCCCCTGAGGCAGATATAGTGCGCTGTTGTTTACACACCTTTTATGGTATATGATACTCTGACTAGATACCTGACTGAATGTCCTTCCTGTCTATTATAAATGGATAGGCTAGAGAAAAATGCATAATGCAATTAGGCAGAACTAGGCCTTAAACTGTTTGATTCAGGGTGTGTTCATACTTTTATTTCGGTTCAGTTGGTCCGCACCAAAGCAAAACACTATACATTGTCACATTTTAGTCCTTAGCATTCACACTGGCATTGTTAATATTAAAATAAAATATTTAAACCAAAGTCATAAGGACACATCCTGATTGGACGGCTTTTACTGCATGCATTTTGCAACCAGACTTTCATAACAATGCCTTGTGCTGCCACGTGGGATTTCTTAATACACACTGGTACTTTTACCAACTCAGAACTCTTGAAGAGCTCCTACGACTTATAGAGGAGTCAAAACAGCAACGGGAACTCCTCTGATTTGAGCTGCAAGGAGATGGAGGATAGGATGCCTGTACCGGCGTGGAAGTGGTGACTTAATTCCTATAACAAGAAGAAGCAGGTATGCTCAAGTCCATAAATTGAATAAAATATGAACTGTTTCTGTGATTTCCCAGCATCTTCCACTGTTTTTGCAAATAACATTTGCTTCTTCTAACGTCACACTCTGTGTTTGGATCACTTATGTGTCTTTGCTCCATGCTGTGTCCATACATCAATCGAACCGGAGTTCATATATTTTGCTTGTTTGGTGCACGCCGAGTTTCAGATGGCAAAATTCACACTTGTTGAACTGAACCGCAGTAACAGAGCAATTCTCTGCTACAAACCAAACCTGCCAAGTGTGAACACACACCCTCCACCTAATCAGTATCACACACAAAGTTTATTCTATATTTTTATTTACATTTGTTGTGTCCAGTGGTGACACCAAACTACACTCTTGTACCCTGGTAAAGTGTGCTCTCCCCACTAGTGTTCAGAACGTCTTGATGCATGCTCAATGATCCAGGTAAGAACCTCCAAGAAGTTGAATCTGTTCATCTGGACATAGATTTTGTTGGAGAAACGTTTCGTCACTCATCTAAGTGACTTCTTCAGTCTCAGCAGTTGGAAAACTTCCCCAATCTTATATACAGCACTTTTGCATAACGACTGGTACCAGCACCATTACATAACAATGGGACCGGTGATCAGTTTAATATGCAGATTGACATAGCCATTAACGACAATGGCCACGTGTGCCATTCACACAGGATTGGGGAAGGGCTGCGATGGCTCCATTGTAAGATGGTGAGAGGTGTACTCTGAGGTCCACGGAGTAAAAGAAGCCATTTCTGTAAAAAGGGAACGTCCATCCCTGAACCGAGGAGGGGGCCTCAGAGTACACCTCTCACCATCTTACAACGGAGCCATCGCAGCCCTTCCCCAATCCTGTGTTCTCCAACAAAATCTATGTCCAGATGAACAGATTCAACTTCTTGGAGTGTTCAGAACAGCAGCACGGCTACTGGTGTGCTGCACATTTGTGGGTAACATTTAATGCAAGTTGAACCTTTATAAGTAAAAGTTCATGTCAAAATCATGCAAACACTGTTTGAGACCCAATAAATCCCCTCCACAAAACACATATTAACACACAATGGTTATTTTATTTAATAAAAAATAAATCTAATATTATTTATTTGTCTTTCTATCAATGTGGGGACTTCTGCTTACATTATATTACTGTAGATAGTTCATGCTACATTTACGCACACAGCAAAACGGTAAAAACTTGGTATCTTTTCATAGTTATGGGGATATTTGGGGTATTTACTCCACACAATGATATATAAACTTCTCTCTCTCTCTCTCTCTCACACACACACACACACACACACACACACACACACACACACAGTCGTGCCATCCAGATGGGGACATTCCATAGACATAATGCTTACTTTAGCTAATTAATGCACTAACGCTATACCTAACCCTAACTTCAGTATCCTTGGGCAAATCTTTTGGCTCTTTTGGTTTTCCAAGAAAGTTGCAGTTTCTTTAAAAGCAGCTGTTTCTATACTTGTGGGGACATTCGGTCCCCAGGAGGTACCATAAACATGCCTGCCCACCCACCCACGTGATGTAAGTCATTATTCTAGCTGACAGCAGGTTAAGTGGACCATTCAGATACTCCATCTAATTAGCAGAGCTCGATAAGAGTACCTGTGGCGTCTGCTCCTTATTTCTCATTAACAGAGCCCTAAACACACATGCATGCACATGCACACGCACACACACATCCTACAGATGGTACTATATGTTTACGCACGTATATGTGTGTGTGCAAATGCATGTGCGCACTAGTCTGGGGTGAATTTACACTCTCCTACTGTGTAGTTAATGGGAAAAAGCTGTCACTGCGGAGCCTGACACAGACCCGGTGCTGCAAAAGGAGAAACTCCTTCTGTTAACAATTGAGCGAGTGGGAGCCTTATTAAAACCAGATTTCCTCGTGTTATAAAATGCTTAGGAGCTCTTTAAAATGTCAAACATAATCCCAGAGGTCTGGAGAAAATGTCAGACAGACTGGAGTGCTTGTATAATGCATAATGAATTATATCATCATTGTTGAAGTCGGCTCTCCAGAGCGATTCATTAGGCGGCGGTTACACAATGCTGTGCATGGAGCAGAACCTTTGTGTTTGTGTGCGCGCCGCACCATAATATGCTTCCCCAGATGATGTTAGGGCATGCCTATAGCTCCACCCATTCCCTTATATTCAAATAGGCTTAACAAATAAGATGGAAAAATACAACGCCAGCACAGGGCACAAAGTGGGAACCAACCGGGTGCCAGTCAGGGCAAGGCAAGCACAAACGTTCACTGGCTTGCATTGGTACACATTAGAGACACCAACTGACCTAACACGTCTTTGAACCGTTACAGGAAACTGGAATAACTGGTGGAAATGCTCCATGCACACCTACACAGCTGGAGTCCAGGCCAGGACAGGACCTGGGTTTCTAGAGCTGTGGGCTGACAATGCAGACCACTGCACCCCTGCCCTGCCCAAAAAAGTATGAATTTCATAGGACTTTTCCATAATGTCAAACGAAAGTGACTGCAGCTATTTCATTTTAATTTTCACAATTAACCTTCAGTTAGCAGCAACTCTGCAAATGTAACTGGGGCTAAATAAAACAAATGTGTAGATGTCTTGAGCACATACAAATGTCAGCTCAGCCAATAGCCCAAACTCCTCTGCTGTCCCATACTGGCCGCTTCACAGCACCCGAGCCCAGTCCCGAACCCCTTTCTCATTCTGCATGTGCCCTAGCCGTACCGTGACAAGGACTACGTCTTACCGAGGATTTTGCTGATGTTGGAGTTGTGCATGTCAGGGAAAGCCTGCAGGATTTTCCTCCTCTCATCTTTTGCCCAAACCATGAAGGCGTTCATGGGCCTCTTGATGTGCGGTTCGCCGCTGCCGCGACCTCTAGCCTCGCGGAAAATTCTCGAATCTGACACGCTGGGACTGCCTGTGGAGCAAGAGGTAGGGTTAGTGCACACACACACACACATGCCCATGCGCTCCAAAATAACTACAACAGCAGTGACATTAAACTAATTCTCAAAGGGCTTAAAAAGCTTCACGGACAAACACAGACCAAAACATATGTTCAGACTTCCAAGATCAGACTTTGATAGAAGCCTGTTCTGTAAATGGGACATACTATGTAAAACTCACTCTGTCAGAGCTTGTGCACATACATTTGGGGATCTGGGTTGCCTAGCAGCTCATAAACTGTGAAATCTGATGACTTACTCATTTCTTTGTGAGCTGTCCAAACCCAAGGACAAAATACTCAACAAGACATTCAGATTTGGCTCAGATTTGCACTGGACACTGTAAGTTGTTAACATTTCACCTCTATCATTTTTAGTAGTGCTAAACAGAAACGATGCAGAAGTGATTACAGTCAGAGCTCGCTACACACTCCAGAGACAAACCAAGAGTGAGAAGCAGTTGAATCTGTGAACATACTGTAAACATCATCAGTTTACCATCAGAGTCGCAGCTCATTCCAAAGTCGATCATGCTGTGAGTGAACTTGCTCTCCTCCGACTGCTTCATGTGCTGACCCAGGCTCTCAAGAGCTGCCTTCTCCTGCACGCACACACACACACACACACACACACACACACAATGCAGTTAGTCTACCTATAAACCATTTACCATTCATGGTTCTCTTCATTCAGTCACTTCAATTCCCCCTGAACCCAAAAACATGCAATAACCAATTGTATATATATGTGTGTGTGTGTGTGTGTAATGTGATATATACACATATAAACAGAGACTTGGTATTAAGTAACTCAAAGCATGGGGAACATTTCAATTCCTATTTATGCGCCACATCGTTGAACATCAGACTTTCACACAGGGTCTTAATGAAAGGTCTGTGATTTGGTAACTCTACCTCAACAATAAATGATAATGAGCCACTGTCCACTAAAGCTGGAGAATTCACTTACCTAGTCTTATTTTGCACAGAGATAAATTACAAAAGACCTAATGCTTGCTATAAAACTCAAACTAACACATGGCATCAGGATTCAAATCTTTCATATCTTAGAAGACCAGTCATTAGTATATAATCCATCACAATCCTGAAAACAAGCTCTTAAACAGAATCAGGAGTGACATATATCGACAGGTAGAGATCTACTATATTCCGCCTTGTAAGTCCCGGTGTAATCAAGTGACAAAAACTGTTAGAGAAAAATAAACTTTCAGGGGTTGCTGTCAGAAATGACAGAGCTGGTCTTCAACTACCTGCAACTATTCTGAAATTTACAAGCCTATAAAGGCACAGCACAGCAAAAAGCACCTATTTCACTGGCAGCTAAAAACAGTACAGCTCTCAAAGAGTTTTGTAATTCATAGTTCTCAGAAACAGGAAAAGATCCCTTCAAAAACTGTCAGCAGAATTAGAAACTTCAGAAAACAAAACTCTATGGAGAAGAACCAAGAGGCTGCGGGTTGCGTCTATAAGATGCGTTAAAAAGCAATCGCTGTCTAAGGAAAGCACTAAGGACAGAACGAGCGGTCCAACAGAGTTGTGTGGACTGATGAAGCACAATGTTTGTTGCATGGCGATCGTCCACAGAGGTGTATTTGCAGATCTGGTGAGAAATACAACAGTGAATGCATCTCTACCATTAAGCATGGAGACAGAGGTTTCATGGTGTTTCATTGTGAAAAGTCAATTAATGCTTTGGGAACGGTCCTTCAAAAGTGGAAGGATCACATTATTGTTCAACAAGACAGTGCTCCTGCTCATACTGCAAAGAGCACAAAGAAGTTGAAGGCAATATTTAATCAAAGAATAAAACACAAACTAACTGGGAATCATTTTTCAGCACCTGGTCAAATGTTTGAAGCCATTACCATTGAGTGGAACAATACTGATGCCTGTCTTTGGAAAAGCTGTGTTATCCATAGGACCTAAACATTTAAGGGGAAAGGCTATACCATACCACACCACATAACTCTACCCACTTCTTAATTCTTGCTGATTTCCTGACTCATTATTTGCTGTTGAGACCATTACAAGCTTAACACAGCACTATGGTCCATTTTCAGCCCCATTTAAGTACATCACTGAGACGCCGATACTAAACTTCCACTCGTCTCTACTTGAAACATTTACACTTAGCTAGACGACTTAATATGGGATTGCAGGAAGGCATAAGGGTTTGTCCAAGTTGCATATTGATGATGATAATAATAAAATTCATATATATCTGTGTTTACAAGCGCAGGCTTGAAATACCGTGCATATCTATACTCGCCATCCCTCCCCGTCGCTCTCTTTTGGCCCCATGGTCATGGCATTAATGAGGAACAGCTCTGGAGATGAAAGCAAGTGGGACCACATGGCCTCATGTGTATTTAGTGCACCTAATAAAAGACAGATTAACTCTGCATCTACATGCCTAATGTAGCAAGGGCACTCATTTCGATGCGACACCTCTGCCTCTCCACAAACGTATCCTCATGCAGACACAAACACACACACACATGACCCCCCCAAAGCTGCATCTGGGGCTTAATTAGTCTATTAGACTCCATCCTAAGCACGTGCAATCTTAAAAACACGCACCCGTAGAGGGTGCTCACCATTAGAGAGTGACCCAGACAAGCGGCAGTGCTGTAATGAAACACATTAAACCGTTCTGCAGCCATACAGATTTAATTATTCATTCTGGGTTAGTGAGTGGGGTTTAAATGAATGCTCAATGGAGAGACAATTTCTCCCTCGATAGCATGAGAGAGAGCGAAAGACTGACAGAGAGATGGGGATTAGGAAAGTAGCTGTAATATATAGCATGGAGAATGATTTCAAATGATGGCTGCGGACTACGGCAAGTGTAACTTGACTTACGTTACTGTAGAAAGTATAGACATCATGGCCGAAAGTGTGTGGACATGCCTTCTAATTAGTGGTCTCGGCTATTTCCTTCACACCTATTACTAAGTGGTTCACAAACTCGATCAGACAGTTCTCTATGCAGATAGAGCAACACTGGCAGTACAACAGGTTGTACTGGATAGGTCATGCACACAACAATGATAAATCACACAGTCCATACCGCAGTGTGCTGTTCACCTGCCGGTACTTGGTGCTGTGCTTAATCCGGAGTTTCAACAAAGGGAAATCGTAATGGTGTATCATGAAACGACATTTTAGAGAGCTGTTTACATCTAAATTTATGGCAAGACAGGAGAGATCATGTTCTGTTTTAATACGCTGTCACTTCTGTGTACAAACACAGTTCTAAAAAGAAAATATTTGGAGCCAGTCCTTTTTCCCCTCAACATCACAGCCGAACAGAAGTGAATCCCTAGAGCCACGTTCCAATCTCTACAAAACTCATCATCAAATCTTTTTTTTTCATATTCTGTAAATGGCCTCAGAATGTAGCCATACAGTGTGGGAAATTACTTGCCTTTTTCAGATTAACTGCAATAGACTGGCGCCCTCTCCAGTGTGTATTCCTGCCTTGCATCCAGTGTTTCCGGGATAGGTTCAGGACTGCTATTCTTTTAACCTATGGACAGTATGCTAGCTGGCCTACTGGAGGCATTTACAAATTACATATTTATGAATAAAAATCCTAAGATCAGGAGTAAGTATGATGGAGGAATATAATGTAGGTGGCCATTAGATATTCCTAAGTACATTAGTATTTTACTGAATATTATATACAACTGATTCATTTACATGGGTTTAATTAATGGTTTTAAAGTAGGCTGCACTTGCATGTGTTGTTGGCCATGGGCCAGAGGCTGGGAAACCCTGGTTTGAAATGACGGGTTAAATAATACACTAATGGTAACCTATCCCATACATCCCCTTATGGGACAAATCAAAATGAGACCACTCACTTTCCACACCCACTTCATCCAACTCAGAATCGAGCAGCACAGAGTACAAAGGGGGAAACAACCACAGACAGGATGCCAGTCCATCGCAGGGCACATGCCACGCACACACACACACACACACGCACACACACACACACACACACACACACGTATACACTCAGACTGGGACGCTTTTTTAGAAACACCAGTTGACCTAACACATGTTTTGGGAATGTGGGAGGAAACTGAAGGAAACCCACGCAGACGGGGGAAAACCTGCAAACTCCATACAGACAGACATCCATCACATCAATCTATCAGTCAATCAGTCATATCAATACAGGTTATGTACACACACGTGTACATTGTGTGTGTGTGTGTGTGTCTGTTTTTCACCCCTGATCTGGATAAAGTCTAATTAAAGATAATAAAAACATGATTTTGAAGATGGAAATGTTAGAATAATGTGAATTTGAGAGTTGTGTATTATAGGAGTGAGGTATCAGGTCATAAGTTATATGGCCTAACAGAGGTGTTTGCTTTGCTTGCTTATGAATGCACACTTGTGTAAGTGTGTATGTAGTGGGTCCTGTTTGTTCAGCTCTATAATGAAGACTGGTAATAGTATCAGAATGTTCCATTGGCATGTTACACAATGACCTCTGCCTGCCTGAATGTCTGTCTGTCTGTCAGACACCAATTTTAGCATGTTTGTTAGCCCCCTTTATTCAGAATTAAACACCTTTGATTACACTCCAATTACACTTTAGAAAATACACTTACCAATCACTATTAAGTACACTTCTTTGTTTCTACATTCACTGCTTGTTTTATTAGTTCCTCTCATCATATATATGCACTTTTTAGTTCTACAATTACAGACCATAGTCCATCTGTTTCTCTACATACAGTGGTGCTTGAAAGTTTGTGAACCCTTTAGAATGTTCTATATTTCTGCATAAATATGACCTAAAACATCATCAGATTTTCACACAAGTCCTAAAAGTAGATAAAGAGAACCCAGTTAAACAAACGAGACAAAAATATTATACTTGGTCATTTATTTATTGAGGAAAATGATCCAATATTACATATTAGTGAGTGAGTGGCAAAAGTATGTGACCCCTCTAGGATTAGCAGTTTATTTGAATTTGAATTAGAGTCAGGTTGTTTTCAATCAAATGGTCATGGGATGCCAATCAGGTGTGAGTGGGCACCCTGTTTTATTTAAAGAACAGGGATCTATCAAAGTCTGCTCTTCACAGCACATGTTTGTGGAAGTGTATCATGGTACGAACAAAGGAGATTTCTGAGGAGCTCAGAAAAAGAGTTGTTGATGCTCATCAGGCTGGAAAAGGTTACAAAACTCCACCAATCCACAGTCAAGACAGATTGTGTACAAATGGAGGAAATTCAAGACCATTGTTACCCTCCCCAGGAGTGGCCGACCAACAAAGATCACTCCAAGAAGCAAGGCGTGTAATAGTTGGCGAGGTCACACAAGGAACCCCAGGGTAACTTCTAAGGCCTCTCTCACATTGTTAGCTAATGTTAATGTTCTGAGTCCACCATCAGAAGAACACTGAATAACAATGGTGTGCATGGCAGACTGCAATTAGAAAGCCACTGCTCTCCAAAAAGAACATTGCTGCTGGTCTGCAGTTTTGCTAAAGATCACGTGGAACGAGCCAGAAGTAGGCTATTGGAAGAATGTTGTTTGTGGACGGATGAGACCAAAATAGAACTTTTTGGTTTGTTAAAAGAAAATCGTTATGTTTGGAGAAAGGAAAACACTGCATTCCAGCATAAGACCCTTATCCCATCTGTGAAAATGGTGGTGGTAGTATCATGGTTTGGGCCTTGTTTGCTGCATCTGGGCAGGGCGGCTTGCCATCATTGATGGAACAATGAATTCTGAATGATATCAGAGAATTCTAAAGGAAATGTCAGGACATCTGTCCATGACGAATCTCAAGAGAAGGTGGGTCATGCAGCAAGACAGCGACCCTAAGCACACAAGCCGTTCTACCCAAAGAATTGGTTACAGAAGAATAAAGTTTCATGTTTTGGAATGGCCAAGTCAAAGTCCTGACCTTAATCCAATGGAAATGTTGTTGAAGGACCTGAAGTGAGCAGCTAATGTGAGGAAACCCACCAACATCCCAGAGCTGAAGCTGTTCTGTACGGAGGAATGGGCTAAAATTCCTCCAAGCCGGTGTGCAGGACTGATCAACAGCTACAGGAACTTTAGCTGCAAGTTATTGCTGCACAGGGGGGTCACACCAGATACTGAAAGCAGAGGCTCACATACTTTTTTTTTTTTTTTTGCCACTCACTAATATGTAATATTGGATCATTTTCCTCAATAAATAAATGACCAAGTATAATATTTTTGTCTCATTGTTTAAACAGGGTTCTCTTCATCTACTTTTAGGACTTGTGTGAAAATCTGATGATGTTTTAGGTCATATTTATGCAGAAATCTAGAAAATTCTACAGGGTTCACAAACTTTCAAGCACCACTGTGTACTTTGTCAATCTGTTTTACTCTGCGCTCCACCCACACAGACAGAGCAGAGATCGGGTACTATTTGGGTGGTGGACCATTCTCAGCTCGTGTGGGTTTTGCTGGTATGACTGGATCAGTGTTCTCTCACTCAGCACTCTGTTAGACACATCTGTCTTATTGCTCCACCTTGTTGATCTAAAGTCAGAGACAGTAGCCCATCTGTTATTGCACAGCTTGTGTTAATCATCCCTCAATCCTTTATCAGTCCTCACGGGGTGCTGGTGGCTGGACACATTTGGTTGGTGGATTATTTTCAGTCCAGCAGTGACAGTGAGGTGTTTAACTCTAGCAGCACTGCTGTGTCTGCTCCACTTGTAACAGCACACACACACCACTGCATCAGTATAACTGCACTGCTGAGAATGATGCACCACCCGCATAGGACCTGATCTGTGCTGGTCCTGTGAAGATCCTGAACATTAGAGAACAGAGTAATGTGGACTAACAACGTACGTACAGAAACAGACGGACTACAGTCTGTAACTGCAGAACTACAAAGTGCTTCTATACGGTAGGTGTAACTGATCAAATGGATAGATAAACTGATAAAATGGTGTAGAAACAAAGCAGTGTACCTAATAAAATCCTCCACTGTGCATTAAAATGTGTCTTCTGGCACCTAAGCACATGTTCCTTTCCAGGTTTCAGTCATTGTAGTGCCGCTGTTGCCTCTGGGTTGCAAATTTAGTATACAGACTTATTAATTGTAGGTCTACTTATCTGAGCAAAGACATACACGGGACGAAGAGGAAAGCTAACCTTCTCTAAACGTCCGTTGTTGAGCGTGAGGTTATTGACCGCTGCCACTTTGGCTTCCAGGACCTGCTGCTCCTTCTTCAGCTGTTCCTTCATCTGCCGTGCTTCTTGGAAGGCTTTGCTCACAGCCTCATGGTCATTTATGTAACCTCCTGAAGTGATGGACGATAACAGGTCTGGAGCAACAAATGGTAAAAAAGAGAACGTGAGGGCAGAAACGTGTTTGCATACGAGTGTTTTTTCACAACCTGCACTAACTAATCTTGACCTTTAGATTCTTCCTATCCTAAAAAGTGTAAATCACAATATCGTCTTCTCTTTCAGCAAGTGTAATCTGAAATAATAAACTTAAATAGGGTTATGGAAGTACGAAGAACTTTCTGCATGTACATTTACATTTGTTGAAGGTGAAAAACATTTTAGCACTGATGAGATATCCTTATCCAGAGTAACTTACAGCCGATACATTATTAAGGTTCATACAAGCAACTCAAAGTTAGGGGTCTTGCTCAAGGAATCAACACCGGCAGCTTGACAGTGCTAAAGCCTGGATCTTCTGGTGGATACTCCTATGCCTTAACCGCTGCACCAGCACAGTCCCTATAGTTCTTAACAGTTGATGTTAATTTTACATTTTAGAATGTCATATCTCATGAATATCGGTCTTTACCTGTAAACAGACAATAACTGTAAAAGTAAGTAAAGTGGATATAATATTTGCATATATTAATTATTTGATGTTAGTACAAGAACCTTCAGACATCACACCTGAAAATGAAGGAAAACTGTCTCGGATTTCCATACAAATTCAATAGGCTCAAAATTCGTATAGCATGCACGTGTCTGTGGCTCTCTGTCTCCGTCTCTCTCTCTGTAGCACATGTTTAACTTAATAGACTGAAACCAGGTGAGGCCACCCAGCACTAATGCACTGCTGCGCCTCTGGGCCAGGGACATTAACATACTGTGTGCTGTGGGCAGATTGCATTATTGCACACACTGACCACTTGACTACGAACTCTCTGAGCAGACCCAGCTGTGTCTGCTGTCAGAAAAAAGTGGTGGTGCAAGACAAAGTAGGATAATAATGATCATGAAATAGAGAAAGTTTTTAAAGACTGAGACAATAAGAGAAAACAAATGGTGGATAATGTTAATGTGAGGCTTCTCCAGTGCCCCGTGCCATTTGCCGCTCTACCAGTCTGCGGCTTAGAACTGCCCGAGGATCAACAACTGAGTCGCCCAGTATGTCCACGCATAATATGACATTCAATAGGAGTGTTAAACGACTTCTTTTCAGCTGTAAAGTTCGGCAGTGGTTATAGATTTTGCAGTGGAAGGGGTCTTTAAACACGTGCCATGAGGAACTGTAACAGACCGAATAAAAGCATCTGCCAAGTCAATTGTAAATGCTCCTCATCTTCACAAATCTGCACCCTCACATGTGAAGCTTCCATTAAAAACATCCTGGCCTCCATATGGCTTGTCACTTCTCACTGGAAATGAGATTAATGTTTTATATTCTCAATAAAAATAACAAAAAAATAACATGCACAACCTCTCAGTCTTGCTTTCATGTCAAAAAGCGCTATGAAAAAAAAGATTACTCCTTATTGCCAGCAAAAGACTGCTAATTTGCCTATCGTGGAACATCTGTCTCGATGCATATCAAAGATGTTCTTCTCGGTTTTTTCACAGATATTTGTATCATTGGCTGCGCCCTTGTGTCTGAGGGAGACTGTATCTGACTCTACATCTCGCCTGCTTAGATCTAATAAAGTGCTGTGATAGATTATGGCTTTTATCTCTCCTAATCCATTCTCTAATTCTCTGCTGTCTGGATTAAGCTCTCCAATTTGAAATGAAAGCAAAAGTCTTTTAAAGTAAGAGCAGAAATGCTGCTGAAGAGGCAGCTGGATGACAGTGAGCTATGTTTTTTCCCCCTGCACACTCAAAGACGGGAACGCATTTTTTCCAGTTCTAGTTCAGTTTGTGTTAAAACACAAAGACAAAACCCACCAAAAAACCCTTTGTATCTATAAAAGTGGCATCATTACAGGAATCTACATCAGTCCGAAGAAAATGAAAATATGCCCAATTACAAACTGAAATTTCATGTCATACTGACATTTCTGACATGATACAAATCTAATTTGGGGGATGTTACAAACCTCCATATGAACAGAAAGTCAAAGTATTTCTGTTTGTGTTTTGTATAAGTTGTTTGCTACTGTGTTTTAATTAGTTTGTTTCTGGGTTTTACCATAATTCCTTTGTTTGGTTAAGCAAGATACCGCAGTGATTCCTACACGTTAAATATCAAAATTTCTCACAACATTAATTCTCTATTTTTTTTATTATTATTATTATTTAAGAAGGGTAAAATCGTATATCCCTGCAGAGCTGTGTGCAGCAGACGGATTCGCCTCTTTTCTCTCTCCTTCTCCCTCTCCCTCCCTCATTCCCTCCCCCCTCTCGTCCTCCGTCTCGTCCTCCCTCTCTCCCCTGAAATGAGAAACTGTCTGTTATGTGACAGTGCAACACATTACCTGTTCTATTTAGGACACAAGCATGGGAACTGAACAGAACTGAACTGAGATGTGCATGAGGCTATGAGAAAGAGCTTTGTCACTTACAGACCTAGTTCTGCTTAAGCTGCTTGTTCTCTGGTGTGCTGCGTTACAAAGAGAAGAACTTCCAAATAGGAACTAAACCACAAAATGTCCCGCGATCCACAGACGGTTCTCCCTCTGCAGAGTGCAGATCCACCACATGTAACTCACCTGAGAGGTAACACCTGCTCTTTCTCATCATCTTGGTGTTTATAAAGAGCACAATGAGCATGTGCTGAATACAGCTTTCTGCACCAGAGGCTGTGCTGTGCTGTGCTGTGCTGTGTGTCATTACAAGTGCTGTGCTATCACAGCTAAGGTCTCTGGCAAGGTAATAGGCTTCAAGTAGGTTAATAACCTGAATAATAATAATAACCTAATGGGAGCACGTACGTATCGCCCTTGGTGATGTACCTAAGACTGCCATTGCAATACTGAGAAGTAATTTAAAAGCCTCCCTCTTTCAGTGCATGTACCTGTGCTACCACAACATGTCTCATTACTTAGTGACTGAAGTTATCTCACTAGCAGGTTAAGTGCTGTGAAACTCTTTGACTAGAACATCTACTTTTACTAAAATCTAATTTGCGTACACACTGAAAAGCGTTCATAGCGCATAGTATTTGCAAGCTATTCAGCTCTTGTGCCTGACCTCCCAAACAGGCACAGCAGATGGAAAGATCATGCACATAAATCTACTCTAATTGTAAGCTAAAACACTGGCTTGCCTCAGCATGTTCTCGAGGACTCAGTCAAATAAACTTTAGCCTCTAATCCCATTTTTCTGAACAAAAACATCTGGGCAACTAATCTCCTATTAAATCCTGGGGTTTGTTAAAAAAAGAAACAAACACAAATAAAAGCGATTACAGGACTCCAAAATGGAGAAGAGTGGCATGGGGATGAGGAGGATGACAACGATATTGTGTTATTGTGGCATTAATGCAGGTTGTTTGTGCTGTGCGTGGTAACCTAGTTGTATAAGAGGCTTGTCTAATCTCATTGCCAGTACAGGATGTCACAAGCTCCTTGTGTGTATCTATTCAAATTCTGAAAATGTGGGATAAATGCTGCTCAGTCTCCTCTCTCCTGCCCCCCACCCCAAATTTTACTTTAATAACGCCTGACAATATGCCCTTTGGGAAAACTGAAACCTTGTAGACCTAAAAACGTAACGTGACTTAACACAAATGCTTGTGACTCCTGATAAAGGAAATGTGCATTTGAATCAAAGGAAATGTTTTTTTTCTCTTGATGTTTTTTCAAAGCAGCAAATAAAAAAAATAACACAATAATTAAATAAGAAGGTACGAGTACCTATGGAGCTGACTCGAGCCGGAGCTCCTCCGATGCTGGAGGGGGCACAGTGCTTCATGGATCCAGGGCCAAGCTTCATGGCAGGGACCTGTGGGGAAGCGGGGGAGGTGGGTGACTTGCTCTCGGATGTCTTAGGCTTGGATGACAGATTCAGGGGCTGATTGCCCTCCTCCTGCAAAGGCAAAACAGCAACACATTTGGCGCGGCGTGATCTTTGTTCCTTCCCCTCTGCGACTTGGATGCCAATCACAACCGCCAGCTGAAGACAAAGCAACCAACACACGCCAAAGGCACCGAAGCAGGACACGATTGACACATGCGGCCAAAAGGTGATGCAAGATCATCAGATTCAATTACTGGATTTTGACTGTACACTCTCAAGGTCTCCATGCACGTCCTCCTTATTCTCTTGACAACTTTAACATCATGCAACAGCACATGTTTAAAAGAGCATGCTTGCACCAAATCATGCACACAAGTAGAGGCACCACTGCTGTGCCTCAAGCTGGGTCATGTGGTATCTTAACAGTCCATTATGTAGATAGCATACCAAAGCAAAGAGCTCTGTGATCCAGTGTAGGTCAGTTAGTCAGGGAAATCAGACGGTGCTAAATAGTAACCTTCATCTTGTGCCAATCGTGCGAGTTTGTGGCCATGTGGATGTCGACCATTGTGAGGGTGTGTTCACATTAATCATTGCCTAGATATCCTCCACCCTGCTGACCTAATCACATCACAAGAAGCACCCAGCTGACACAGACAGCCGATTAGATAACAGAACAGCAGCTGCACCCCCACACTACCCAATCAAGACAACACAATTAAAATTAGACCTGCTAGAGTTGCCAGAAGAAGGACTATCTTTGCCTTTCTCCATGTTTAAATACCCAACAGTCCATGTAAGCTGTGGCTGTGAACTGAAGCAGCACAAGACTCTTGGAGAACACATGATAGGCAAGGAGGCCACAGACGGAGATGACTGTACGGACTAGTGTTTGTAGGAATCAACTCTCGTCAGTAACTCCACAGACAAGGTTGCTTCAAATCAGCTGAGTGCTGTATAATCTTAGCTGCATGCATATTAACCTGTGGTGTGCAGCATCTGCTCCAGCACCTGGCTCTGTGGATATGGCAATGCATTCTGTCCCTAATGGAAGCTAAACTCCTGTAGTGGGAAGTGTGCAGCTACTATTTGTGTGCTCAGATGTACAAAACAGCAGACTTTTAAACTACAGCCCCAAATCAGAAAAGGTTGGGATAGCATGAAAAATGTAATGTAAATAAATGCAGTCTGTGTTTTACTTTTACTTTTAATTACCTGAAGACAGTATAAAGAGGACATGGGCACTGGATTGGCCTGTGTGCAGTCCTGACCTGTCCCCAATAATAATGAAAAATGCAACAATGGCAACCCCATACTGCTGCACACCTTAAGATGCGTTTTCAGGAAGAATAGGACAAAAATAACACCTGGAATACTTGATCGCTTGGTATCCTCAATGCCAACCATCTTTTAAGCGATGTGAGAAGGAATGGCAACATCACAAAGTCGTGAACACACTACCGTTCCAACTTGGTTTTGAAAAGTGCTGCAGGCCTGAAATGGATGTATATTAGCAAATTACATTACGTTGAACAGACAGACAACAAAATATCTTGGGTTCATACTGTCTGAATGAAAGAAAAGTGAAAATAAATGTGAGAAACACTGCAGTGTTTTTTCTCAAATGCATTTCCCATACTGTCCCAACTTTTTTTCCCGATTTGCGGTTGCTCATGTGCACAATACGACATGACAGCTGAAAATATAGCCCTATAAGGCCATGCTCAGGTGCTAAAACAACATAGTGTCCATCAGCGTTCCCCTGCGACTTTTCCAGTAAGACCTTATTACTGATAAGCTTTCTGATGTAATACATAGTGAGGCTGCCACCTCAAAACATTAAAATAAACTGCTCTTAGAGGCACTATTAAAATAAATCTGAACACAGAACGAATCATGTAGAAATGTTCCCATTATCTGCTTAGGTGATATTAACCTGTTTATGACATGATTACCTCTGATAGCACATATAACCTCTGCCTTACTGTAGTTATCTGATTATATTCTTCATTCTCACGTCGCAGATACATAATACGATGGCACCACAACCTTGCACCAATACTAGGGCTTCCTAAACCAAGCAACTTAACTTCTGTTCCTGTTTTCATCTCACCCCTAATTTGTCTGCATTTGTTCCTAGTATATTCAGAGATTCAGCCCAGCATTAACCAGCTATGGAACCAGATTAAGACCTTCCTTTCATCTCTTCTATAAGGATGGGTCCTAATGGGATTGCCCTTAGAGAAAATAACAGGGATCTGCTACAATATCCAGATGCTTACCTTGTTGAACTTGCCTGTGAGACAAGTAACAAGGTATGTAGAGAATATTTATTACGGAGATGATGGCTAATTACCTTGATCCCCTCCTTACCATGCTTTGGATTGTTCTTCCATGAGACAAATCCTTAAGTGGGATGTTAGCCAATGTGCCTGAGCTACTGAGGGAAGAATCGGGAGACACTGAATAAGCTGTATGCTTAGCTAAGCCAGGTTTGGTTTTTGCCACCCACAATCCTAGACACAGCTCTTCCATTAGGGAGAAGGCCCAGACAATCAGGGCTAACAGCACAGATCAAAGAGTGGATTAGATCCAAAATGCTTGCTAAAGCTATAATCACTTTGTTAATAGCAGGAAAGAGTGCCATTAGCTGTCATTGCTATATCAGAAAGCAGGGACGCAGTTTGCAAACTAAAAGCAACTATGGTAGTACAGCTAAGGCCAGGCCAGCAGACTGATGTCATATTTCTCTTCTGCCAGACTGTTGACACGTGAAAGTTACATCATTTGCCCTGCTTCTTATCACCTTGCCTGACGTTTCAATTACCGAGACAAGTGTGTGTGTCTGGCCATTTGTCCTTATCGAGTGTCTACAGTAGTGGCCTCTCTCTCTCTCTCTCTCTCTCATACACACACACACACAAAACCTCCATTAGTTTCACCTGGTCCTCCTGATCTATCCCACCTAGTTCTGTGGTCATCCTGCAGTCTTCCCAGAACATATTTACACCCACAGACTGACCATGAACATACACATCCTATAGCCCACACACTGACTGGAGCTTAGAGCAAAGACAAACAGGAGCATCCAAATTATGCAATCCCTGCAGGTAGCTGTTGCAAACCTTGGCCTATTGGCAGCAAAATAATACAAAACTAGACCTGAAGGAAAATAACTATGCTTGTAACCCATACCAAGAATTGCATTGTCCATGCATGCTTTTGCATTTGTCCATGCATGACTTTGAACGTAGCATGGTTATTGTAGAAACCGCTGATCTACTGAGATTTTCATGCACAGGCATCTCCAGAGTCCAACACAGAGAAATATATGAGTGGCAAAAAATTCTCTGGGCAAAAATGCCAATACCATTTCAATCGACAACCTGTTCCTCAGAAAGTAATGCAGCTGTAAAACAGCACTTGCCTATATATAACAATGCCCGATTTAAGTTTATTCCCTGCAGAGGTTGTGTTAAGAAAGTACCACCGGCATTGTGCGACTTCGGGGTTGTGTGTGGATGTTTGACAATGAAAACACACTCTGTCTTTATGTTGCTTTCAAAGGCAGTTTGGGACTCACTAGTGAGTTATGCACTTACTTAAATATGTATGACCTAAAACAGCAGTAGATAACGAGAACCCAATTACACTAATGAGACCAAAATATACTTGATCATTTATATACTAAAGAAAAGGATCTAATGTCGCAAGTCTACATATACGCAAGTGGCCAGAGTGTGATCCCATTGTGCAGCAATAACTGCAAGTAAATGCTTCCAGTAGTTGTTGATCAGCCCTCCACATGGGCCAGTTTTAGTGCCTTCCTCTGTACAGCTCCAACTTTGGGATATTGGTTCCTCACATGAACTGCTCACTTCATATCCTTCCACATACGAAGAACTGACTTAGCACAGGTAGTATCCTGTGACAGTGCCATCAAAGTCAAAAAACCCTTAATTTTACTGCTTCCATTTGTTAATGGGAATTTTATTCAACCTGCTGACAATTAGTGGGAATAAAACAGCCAAACTCATTAATTAGGGCTCCCCATGTACTTGATCATGTATTTTAACATACATACCAGTTCATGATTGTGTGTGCATGTGTGGACAAAGCGAGTTGTGGGCCACCCCCCTCAGGGTAAAGCACTTAAGCTGTGTGTGCCTCAGTCCAAACAGCTGTCTGACACACTACAGACAGCCCCAAATGGCAGGAAAGAGACATGAAAAGAAAAGAGGGCAAAAAGGAGAGAAATACAGCCAGACACAAGAGAAAAAGCGTAAAAAAGAGAAGGACAACTGTGACTCTCTGGGACACTAAAATATACATGGCACCCTCTGGGTCCCTGTGGGACATCCTAGGATTCTGATTGAGTGGACGAGTGGGTCGTAGGAGTAAGTTTGAGAGAGAGAGAGAGAGAGAGAGAGAGAGAGCAAATATGAAAGAAATGCTCAGCCTCTTAAAGAAATAAGGGCATTTCAGCATTTCTCAGTCTAACTTGATCAATAAAGATGAGCATGACAGTGCAGCAGGTGGTGTCGTACAGCTTCAGGGTCATGGGCTTGGTCCACTTTTTAGGGTCAGTTAAAATTTGTTTATATATATTTCCTCCAAGAATTCCAAATTCCGACCACATCGGCGGATTTTGCCTTAGATTCTCCGCATTTGCACTTAGGTGTGGATTACATGTGCATGTGACCAACACCACATCAAGCCTGAGATCAGCTAGTGGGGCAAGTCAAGCGTGCTTGTCAGGTCTAAACATCTATCGGTTCTCCATTCAGAGACTGAAACATTTCGGTTCATACACTGAAGCCGAATCTCCACAACACTGACATGCCCAAACACTTAAGAAAAATGAAAGCTGCAGTAAAGCAAGTTTCCTCTCCTGATACTTTGAATTATTTGATGGAGTCCGATCCTGCTACCTCTTATGTACACAGAGGACTCTGCATACTTTATGCTACCGTTGGCAGCCAATCAGAGTGTCGTTAGGGCACACGCTGAAAGCAGTGCCGCAAGGTTAAAGCAGCTTTGCTAATACATCCTCTCGCAGCTGCTCAATCCCAAGACATTTATGGTGAAGACGAGCCTACAGCTGCAGTTAGACTTCCATCATAAATATGTTTTCAGTCAATAGTTTTTCAGTGATATTCTGGACACCATGTGTCTTCAGAAACATCACCAATGCTTTAGCTTCCTCGGCCCCTGCCTCTCACTGTTAACTCTCTGCAGCCATTCCATATAAATGTTAATAGAGCAAGAAGTGGCCCTGACTGTGAGTAGCAGCTGTATTCATTACCCAGCAGTCCCTCACTGGATGATTGGTGGGGGGCCACAGCCAATCAATGACCACTATACTTTCTCAGGTCAGATGCCAGGTGTCTGTGTGCCACCAGATTTCAGATTGCATCTGTAACTCATCAGAGAGAGAAAACAAGTGAGAGACATTTGTATACAGAGAGGGATTAACTTCTGAAAGACAATACAGTCCAGAGCCAGACCTAATCCCTTCTCTGCCCAAACAGACACCACTCTCTGTCCAGTGTGGATCAACACAGATCTGATCTAGGTCCTGATGAAGGATGAGCACATGTTTATTCAACAACAGGGCCCCGTGGGTTGTGCCAGTGTGCAACGGTCAAGACCGAATGAGTTTTGAGCAACTGGCTCTAAGGCTGACCAGCTCTGTGGGAGGCCTGTGAAGCCATACTGGTTCCTTTCATCCTGCAGTGCTAGATATTCATGGAGTTTCTGCTTTTGCTCCATTAGCCTCACAGCCTCACTGCGTCTCTGCATTTACTCCGCAGCCTTCCACACATAGCTGCTTTGTGGTAATACCATCAGCTGATTCCATTTGCCCAGACATAGAGGCACTCTGTGCTTAGACCGGGTTACAGACACTACAAAGATGTTACTGTGTATGTTGTACTGTA
Source organism: Ancistrus triradiatus (assembly GCA_025084515.1). NCBI lineage: Eukaryota > Metazoa > Chordata > Actinopteri > Siluriformes > Loricariidae > Ancistrus > Ancistrus triradiatus. The sequence goes on along the minus strand of JAJAGP010000740.1, from coordinate 157,970 downwards.
TGCACCATCAGGAGGTACAGTTGGTTACCTTACAGTGTAACTACTCTCAGATGTTTGGCAGGACACCGACACATATCCCTCGTGCACATAGTGTTCGTGTACAGATGGCAGGAAAGGACACAGGCATGCTGTTATAGCAGAGGGAATGGGAAACTCATCATACCTTGGGCTTGGGTGGTGGGCTGCTTCTGCTTTTCTCATTCTGGCCACTGGTTGGCGAATGTGTGCCCGATGCCAGGTTGGACTGGGGCATGGCGCCATGCTTGGCCCCCGGTGACACCTGCATGGCTGCCAACTGAGCTGCATACAGCTGCTGCTGAGACAGAGGGAGGACAGAAGATGTAGAGAGGACAGAGTTAAGGATGAGTGGTGGATCATGTCGAAAATAAGAAAAGAGAAACAGTCGTAAACAAGAGAATATGCCAAACACACACAAATTAAAATGCTAGTCTCGCCATTATCTGAAAGAGTTTCAGGACTGTGTGCTAGAAAGAGAGGACTGTCACTTGTCCCTCCGCTGGGGGCTCAGGGGGCCACTACTAACCGCTATCAGCAGCCCTGAAGGGTGGTTGTCAACTGGCAAGGAGCATTCTGGGAAAAGAGACACACCACTCTCCCCCTGGGTCATGCTCAATGATTCAGAAAAGAGACCGTTGTCTTATGATGAGGTGAAAAAGTGCTAAATGTGTTTGAAGAAAGTGGGAGAAGTTGTGAAATCCTGGCTGACAGAGGACAGAAAACAAACCGTCAGCACCCCTACGGATCATTTACTTTTTCTGTATCAACAACACACCAGTGTTTCTACAATACACAGCAGCAAGAAGCATTAAGGGAAATGGAGCATCAGTGCACAGTCAACAGGGCAAAAGGAAGAAAACCTGTTGTGATGCTGTGGAGCCATTAACAGAAAACACTGTGACATCAATCCACTGATTCGGGGATCAGATGCTGATGATGAATTAAGAAGCAACTGAAACCCTGCAATAAATAATATGTATTTTTTTATTTTTGTACATGTATGCCTGTAAATAAATCTGTGTGCCTATGAGTTTTGTAATAGTGAACGTGATTATATCTATATATTAATTATATCATATTATATTATATTATACCCCAGCAATGACTGTGTAAATAACTGATATGGACTCCTTTCTGCAGTATTGACTCATTTGTATTTGTACTTTCTGTGCACAGTGTTACTTTTTAAACCAGACAGGCCCTAAGATTTTTCTCTTTCTTGTCCAAATGTACTTTTCTAGGAAAGTACAAGGCATGCAGAACTGCTTGACTGAAAGACTTAAAAAAAAATAAATTTGTCTTTCCCTTTACGATTTGGAAGCGAATGGCTGTTTGCAAGTAAAACTTCTGCCCGTCTGTTCCTCTCTGGCTGCCAGCCACCAGCAGGAAACAAAGACTGGTTTATGCAAATGGACATGTCAGTCTCTCATTCTCTTTCTTCTTTCTTTCCTTCTTTCTCTACACCAGAACCTTCCACAAACTGCCAGACTCTTCTGTCAGCCATATTCGAGAGTGCTGCTCGATGATCATTACCATTATCACCTGTAAAGATGGTTAATATATTATGAATAACGTATCTGTGCACACAGTTGTGTCTTATTTCTCTTGGGTATTCCCAATCTTCCTTTTGTTGATAAAATAACTCCTCGAGGGCTCCTTAACACTTACAGTAGTGAATCACAGAAATAATTCTAGTCCTTTAATATAGTCCGACTTGTCTTACAGCCTGCAATTCAAATACACTGAAAAATCTCTCACTAGCTCCTGATCCATTGTGCCTTACATCATTAAAGTAAAGAGAATTTAGAATTTATCAGTCTGATCAGCCCTTTTTGACACTGGCTCACATCAGACTTACAAAAGCCTAGTCCAGATCTCAAGCTCTTTTCAAGATCTTAGGACTTTTCTCACTGAGACCAATAAGGAGAAACCTTCTATGGGTGAGACTAGACAACAATATTAATGAATACATGTATTATAATAATACAGAATACAGACTCCTTGTGCTTTAATTACAGCCATCAGTCTGTTTGGACATGTCTGTATTCTCTTTGCACACCTAGATTGGGAAACAGATGCCCACTCCTCCTTGTGTGTTAAGCTGAATTTCATTGTGAGTCTATCTACACACTTTCTATCAGAAGTAGGTCAAGGAATTGACTTGGCCACTCAAGGACATTCACCTTCCTATATCTATGGGAATTTTATTTTTTGTTTAGGTCATTCTTTGGCTTGTATTTTGGGTGGTGTGCTGCGTTTGGTTCCACCAAACCTAGTGCTTAGATTTCAGTCCACAAAGTTCAGTCTTGGTCTCATTCGACCAAAAAACCTTTTTCCAGGTGCATCAGAAGCACAAACAAGAGTCAGTGTGACACTGTTTTCTGGAAGGAGCTTCATACTTGCCCTGCTGTCATCCAAGCCTGAGAGACCACATATACACACCGACCGATCTCAGCCATTAAGACCCGCAAGTCATGCCTTTCCCGAACTTTATAAACTTCATACAGAAACAAAACTTTATACAGAAACCAGTGCATTGCTTCGAAGACTCATTGACATTCATGAAGTCGGACGTTGTTGATTGCTCTTGTTATCTTTGAGAAATATAAAACTATGGGTACAAACTTGCATACTTCCAATATATCTCTAGTAAACTTGTACAAGTAAATTCACCAATGCAAAGATACACAGGCAGGCATGTTTCAGAGGTCTGTGATCAGTAAACATTATGCACCCCATTTGCGGTGTGTGTGGAGAGAGCAAGAGCTGCAGCAGGGCTCAGGGAATAGGCGATAAAATAAAGGTCTTGTTGGCCATTTATGTTCAACTACCTCCACTACGGCTCCTGGATGTGTGTGTACCCAAGCATGACTCAATTCCCCCTCATAGTGCACCCTCCCATTTTCAAGATGAGCTAAGGCAGTTTGTGTGTGTGTGTGTGTGTGTGTGTTAGACACAGTCTGTGTCCAGTCACTGAATCAGACTGCTTTATTTGCTCTCTGAATTGAGTTCTATTACAGGACCAGCTCCCATCACTCAGAGCTTCTAGACTGAGAGCCAATAAGTGAGACAAACACACAAGCACGCATGCACACGCACACAGGAACGCACACATACGCACACGCACACAAGCAAGCCCTTTCTGCAAGGCTGCCACCAAAAATGCTCCAAGCAATGCCGAACTATCAGCAGAATGACTAGACAAGAAGTGACAGCACACCGCCTCTGGGGTGACCACAAGCTAGCACACACAAAGGCTTGCACTGATGATGTGTGTGTGTCCATGTCTGTGTGTGCATGTGTTGAGAAACCATTCAGTAGCCAAAGGTAGAAACGGACCAATTTAAATGTCAGAAACACACTCACACACACTCACACTCACACACACACACCTCTCTGCCACTGCTAAAGAATGTCAGTGACGATGTTACAATGTAAGAGTAAGACAGAAGAGCTGCAGTGATTCAGACTGGAGAGTGAGTGACGAGTTGAATCAGTCGACTTGAATGAGTGGTTGTGTGTGGTTGTGTTTGTGAATGCGAATATGATAACAGATAGCAGTTGGAAACATAGGTCTACTAATGACTGGGGTTTCTTGGTATGATGAATGGTGAAGACTTAAAAACAGGCACAACATGCAGTGTTCAAACATGCAACTATGACGCATGTCTGTTTTATCTCGCGCTGAAAATAAGAGAGTAATATTGCAATTATAAGAACGTGCATAATTATTGGTCTCACTGCACCAACCTCTTTGTGAACTGTCTCTGACTGTGGATGAAATGCCAGACGAACTGGCCGTTCCACCTGCTTTTCATTGGGATTCAGGCTTCTTCAGATGGGACTGCTGTCACCCGTACCCATTCCATTCCATAGGGTTTAAGGGATCCAGCTTCCCTCTCATTACGGATCACTCGCTATACTGTGCTCATGGAGCGTCTTTCCTTTGCTCTCTCCGCTTGTTTCTCTGTTGGCTAAGACAGTCGTGCTGAAAGCAGCTTGCCTTTGCTGGCTTTAGTGTCTCATTTAATATTTCCATCTGTGTTTCCTTTTTTATATATGTGCATGTGGTTATTCTCTTGCAGAACAGTGCCATAAACTTTCTGTGTTTGATTAGAACAATGCACTTTACCATGAAAAGCAATTAAGAGTGCTCTCACTCTTTGTACCAGTGAGGATGCCTGGGCTAGGAACTAGTGTTTATTTTAGAGATGTGATGAGGGACTGCAGTTTGATGCCTTCATTATTTTTAATACTAGTGAGCATATGTGGAGGAAATAAAGAGAGTAGACTGGGCTTTGTAATGAACCGACTTCACTGGAGTCCTGTCAGATTAGTGTGTACGTGTGCGAGGGATATTCCAGGTAGCAAACATAAGCCTATCATGGCCTGGTGGAGATCCTTGTTGTATCGATCCAGCTAGCTATCTGTTCTCTCTGTCAGTGACCTCAATGGACTTGTACAATGGAAACAGATTGGTATCATGGAGGACGATTTTGCTCTAGAATGCAATGTTCTTATCACTGAATGCACACACATAAGCTATTTCACTCCCTCTCGTTCTCTGTCACACAATAGATCTCTTCCCGGGGATTCAGAGAAATGAATGCATTTGCAAACAAAATAAGAGGCCTGATTACACCTGCTTTAAATCTTCTCTCTCTCAGGAACACACACAGATATACACAAGGACACATACAATATGGTCCAACATCTGCCTCCGCATATGATGCCTGACCCTTTGTATTGACCCCCTTTATACAGCTCCAAAATCATTGTTCACAACTACTGCCTTACACTGTCATTGGCCTTCACCCACATCTCCTTACTGTCAGCGGTGGCATGGAGAATTCCTGGCTGTGCCCTGGATTTCATGCACCTATGAACAAGGGGAGTTGCTAAAATAGCCATATTCGCTAATTACAAATGAGTTTGCTGACCATGTTGTGCACAATATCATTTTTCTACTTCGCATTTTAAAGATACAATCAGTTTGCATTATTATGTGTCTGGTGTAATCATAATATATGAATTTATATTTAAATGAATTGTATTCACATCTGAAATAAAACACTGTTTTCTTCTCATAACTGACAGTACAATGTTTGTGTTAGATAAATAAATGTGATAAATAGTCATTATCTTTTAAACCATTATCGTGCAGTAGTTACCTTTAAAATAACTGCTATTTCCCTGCTATGCTCATATACACACACATACCACTGCACCTTTACACTCACCCACACACAGATCATGCTGTTTCTGTCTTATCTCTTCAGGTACAGAGGTTGTTCACAATGTTCAGTGCATAGGTGAAATGCCTCTCAGCTGGAGAACTCTCAGTTACCAGTAAACACAGTCTGTTAACAGATTCAGAACTTTGCTAATGACCACATTATTTCATTTGTTTTCAAACCTCCTAAAGGAAAAGTCTTATACAGTGGGGCAAAAAAGTATTAGTCAGTCACTGATTGTGCAAGTTCTCCTACTTAGAAAGATGAGAGAGGTCTGTAATTTTCAAATTTTCATCATAGCTACACTTCAACTATGAGAGACAAAATGAGGCAAAAAAAAAAAAAATCCAGGAAATCGCATTGTAGGATTTTTTAAGTAATTTAATTGTAATTCATGGTGGAAAATAAGTATTTGGTCAATAAATTTGGTTCAAACTCAATACTTTGTAACATAACCTTTGTTGGCAATGACAGAGGTCAAACGTTTCCTGTAAGTCCTCACCAGGTTGGCACACACTGTAGCTGGTATTTTTGGCCCATTCCTCCATGCAGATCTCCTCTAGAGCAGTGATGTTTTTGGGCAACACGGACCTTTCAACTCCTCTCCACAAATGTTCTATGGGGCTGAGGTCTGGACACTGGCTAGGTCACTCCAGGGACCTTGAATGCTTTTTACGAACCACTCCACTCATTGCCTGAGCGGTGTGTTTGGGATCATTGTCATGCTGGAAGACCCAGCCACGTTCCATCTTCAGTGCTCTCACTGATGGAAGGAGGTTTTGGCTTAAAATCTCACCAATACATGGCCCCGTTCATTCTTCCCTTAACACGGATCAGTCGTCCTGTCCCCTCTGCAGAAAAACAGCCCCAAAGCATGATGTTTTCCACCCCCATGCTTCAGTAGTAGGTATGGTGTTCTTGGGATACGACTCAGCATTCTTCTTTTGGTTTCATCTGACCACATGATATTCTCCCAATCCTCTTCTGGATCATCCATATGCTCTCTGGCAAACTTCAGACGGTCCTGGACATCTACTGGCTTAAGCAGGGGGCACGCCTGGCACTGCAGGATCTGAGTACCCTCTCGGCGTAGTGTGTTACTGATGGTAGCCTTTGTTACTTTGGTCCCAGCTCTCTGCAGGTCATTCATCAGGTCCCTCCGTGTAGTTCTGGGATGTTTTGCTCACCGTTCTCATGATGATTTTGACCCCACGGGATGAGATCTTGCGTGGAGCCCCAGATCGAGGGAGATTATCAATGGTCTTGTATGTCTTCCATTTTCTTACAATTGCTCCCACAGGTGATTTTATTCATGCCAACCTACTTGCCTATTGTAGATTTCACTCTTCCCAGCCTGGTGCAGGTCTACAATTTTTCTTCCTGGTGTCCTTCCACAGCTCTTTGGTCTCGGGCCATGGTTGAGTTTACAGTCTGACTGTTTTGAGGCTGTGGACAGGTGTCTTTTATACAGATAACGAGGTCACACAGGTGCCATTAATACAGGTAACGAGTGGAGGACAGAAGAGCTTCTTAAAGAAGAAGTTACAGGTCTGTGAGAGCCAGAAATCTTGCTTGTTTGTGGGTGACCAAATACTTATTTTCCACCATGATTTACAATTAAGTTCTATCAGAAACAAGTCCAAAACAAGGGTCTATTATGGTTGGGGTTGGCAAAGGTAATTTACACTTCTGTGTTGGCAGACTTAACACTGAGAACTGCATTAAGATTAAGAGCAACATCCTGCCCTTTTCAGGAACATTCATGCATATTTCAACAGGGCAATGCAAAACCACAAGTTGTACACATTACAAAGGAATGGCTGTAGCAAAAACCTGCAGTCCTAACCTTGTACCCAATTAAGAATGTGTGTAGAATATTAAAATGAAAAAGGTGACACTGACAACCCTGTACTGTTACACACCTTATGAGGTGCTTCTGCATTTTCCATACTGGCCATTTTTTTCTGATTTGGGTTTGTATGACAGGCCTGGATTTTACAGGAAACTGAACCAGGCAGCATTTTGTATGTGTTGGTTCAAGTTAGCTTATTAGTATGATCCAGCCTAAACTGGTTTGTGAACTGCTATAAAATGAAGATAGACCCCTACACTGTCGTTTTTATCATACTGACTGAATGGAATTAAAATTGTGGATTTCTCATCTTGTTATCATTAGCTTTCAAGAAATTATAAATCCATCAACAAGCTTTTTGTAAGTAATTTTGTTGAATATATTACATTTGAATGCATATGAGCTTGTGTGTTTGTGCACAGGTGAAATATCACTATTAACTTTCACCCAAATAGGTGTCAGTGTGCAGCTGTGTTTAGCTAATGGAGGCCTGCCCAGGCCCCGAGGTTAATGCATCTCCAAACAGCCAGGCTCTTAACCTGAGGACCAGAGGCTAGCGGCAGCTGGAGAATACTAGCACAGAATGGCCCAGAGGAGGGCTACAGGCAAACACGTGCGCGCACACACACACACACACACACACACACACACGCACACGCACACACGCACACAGAGTCTTCCTATCATTGTGGGAACTTTCCATTAACATCGTTTTACTCTACCAATTTAATGCTGCACCTACACCTAGTCCATTTAGTTTACTTTTAGTTCCATCCATGCTATTTTGGCATATGTAAGCAGCAAGTATTTTGTTGTTTCTGTAATGGTTATGACTTTTACCAGGACAATTTGTTAGCCCAATGTCCAACCCTTTTGCCGTTCACACACGGACAATCTCATACATACATACATACTGGGCCGGTTCAGAGAAACCAATCAACCTAATGCATGCCTTTGCAATGTGGGAGGAAACCGGGAGTACCCAGAGAAAACCCACAAGGACATGGGGAGGACATCCAAACTCCACCAGGGATCTCTGGAGCTGTGCTAACCATCATGCCACCCCTTATAATCAGTAACCTAAAGCAAATCTCTTGGCTCTCGTGGTTTTTCATACAAAGCTGGTGTTTAAAAAAGCGAGAGGACCAGCAAAATGTCCCCACAAGGTAAATAATATCAGGACTTTCTTTCCTCGTGGGGACATTTGCTCTACACAATGATGTATAAACTTGACCCACACCCCCCCACATACATAACCGTACAAACACACAGATGCAAGTGCACACATACACAGTGATCCTCACAGCAGATGTGCATTCTTTTTCCTGAAACGGTGAGATTTATGGCATGCTCACAGAGCAAACAGGGGGGAGAAAGTTAGAGAGAGTAGCAGTGAGACGAGAGGTGAGGGAGAGAGACTGAGAAATAGAAAGAAAGAGATGCAATATTTACCCCTGGGCGGACAGGAGTGCTCGATCACTATGTGCTCTCAACACTAACTCTGCTCTCCATTCTGCTCTATTCAGATGCTGTTTTCTTTTTGTGTTTGCTTTCAAATCAGAGCTCCTTCTGTACTCCCTCTGCCCCCCACAACCCCTACCCAAAAAGCAGACACCCATAAGAAAAGAGAGAGTTTCTATGGTCCTGTCTTTCCACTAGGAACAATATCATTACCCCAGCACCAGGCCTGCATTTTCCCTCTCAGGGGCTCTGTGCTAAACAAAGGCCCAGTGCTATAGCAACCGGCAGTTGGCATGACGCAAAGGAGCAGCCAGAACAGTGGGCATTGTCACTTGCCACTCCAGGACCCCCAAAAACAAAAGTGTAGGGAGTTTGAGAGGTTGGGAAAAGTGAGGTACTCCGCAGTATTAGGACACACTTATCTCCCTTGCAGAATGAAATGCAAAGTCCTTTTCTCGTTCAAGTTTTTAGATCATTATTTTATATAATTAAATTCATTTTATGTAGGGATATTCGCTGTACTGTCTTAAGTCCTGGGCCAGCTCCTTCATGCAGACACTCAGACCACACCCACTGTCAAGATTTTCTGTTGAACTCATGACAATTCCCAGAATAGGAACAAATCAAAAACACATTTAAAAGTTGTGAAGGCCAAGTGATTTCAATTCTCACAAACAATCTATGATAGTAACAATCACTTGCATACAGTTACATTTACTGCACATCTGCAGTACAAAGCACTGTGCCAGTCAAACTCTTGGGCACACCCAGAGAAAACCAAAAACTCCTCTGACGTATAGCCAGTTTTACTCAGAGCCTAATGATTTGTAAAACACTGATCAAAACAAAGTTTTTATTGAATTTATTGATTACGCCAACATCCCAATATTGTGGTAACAACCAGAATAATTGCAACGCGAACGCACAACGTGTGCAAGAGGGGTTCCAAAGGGATTGCAGGTCCCAGAATGTTTTGTTCTGTACTATTCGTCTTTCAGGATGGCGGTCCTATTGCACTTCTCTATTTTACAGTAACTGAAACAAGCCATGGTGAAAACATCTGTATCACTTGATAATGATCCCCTCTGTGAGGTTGTTCATCCCGATTTAGTTTATTGGATTAACCTAAACACCCATGCTCATACAACAAGTCTTACCTGGAGCTGAAGCGGGCCAAGGCCAGGTGTTGCGGCTGCAGCAGCTGCCATGGTGGTGGGGATCAGCTGGAGGGGGTATGGGTCACCTGAGAAAGAAACACACATGGACAGTTTACTGCAGCAGCTCTCCAGTATTTCCTACCATGCCTTACTCAGAGAGCCTAATATCTCAAGTCCTAGAAAACGTGTTGGAAAGGAATCCGATTTGATTACACGGGGTTTTCAAACTGTAGAAACTGTCAGCGGTTTTGATGTTCCACGTTCACAAGAGAAAAGGGACTGAGACTAAAATATTTCATTTCTTTCATCTCACTGTCAAGAATTTACTGAATATAGGAAAGGAATATCCTACTCTTTCATTACTTCAGCCACAGGTAACTGAAATGACTGTTACACGTATGCAATCTCCATAAAAACACTGACAACAGAAGAACCCAAGGGCTGTAAACTACCACTGATAAAGGACGGCACGTTTCCAACCTGTTCGGTTCAAAAAGCCAGTTCCGCACTGGCAGAGCTGCCCTGGTTACATGTATGTGCTGGAAACTTTACATGAGAATCATCAGTGCATATGTGAACTCTTAGGCTATCAAAAACTATGAGCGCTGAGGGTGAAGCACCTAGCAGGAAAAAATTATACATTGCAGTTGCAACACCCTGTACTCTGTACTTCCTCGTTGCCCTGAAAGCATCAGGATCTGGTTTCCATGGCCAGCAGTTGCACACAAGCCCAAGGCCCCCTTTACAAAAGGTCATTGTATGTGTCTTGGGGATCAGACTTGTATGGATAGTGTTAAGTCACACAAAATGGGTGTCACTCCAAGATGCACTGATATCTGATGTGAATCTGACTGATCAAACCACTTCAGGAAGTGGCTTGAGATGCACTGTAGCCTCTGAGTGCCCAAAAGCTGCCCGATGCTTTATAACATGGCACACATCATTCCTAACGTCCTTTGCTGCCCGGCCAGGCAAGCGGTCATGGATGAAACACAGAGCTGTTCGACCAGAGAAAGCATCTTTCTATTAGACATTTGGACTGATACCACTGTCCAAAATAAACTGTAATGTGATAGGCCCCCACCAGTTTGCCCTCTCATGCCCAATTGACCTGTTGCACTTGTTATGGTGTCACCACTGTCACCATAAGAGTCGTCTGTTTCTACACATTAACTCCTGAAGTCGGTGCCTTCTTGTAAAGAAGTGTGGAAAAAACAACAAAACAAAACAAAGCAAACAAAACAACACAAAATGCATGTATAATGATAAACATACAGTTTAGTACAGGAGGAACACTGGTCTTGGATTTTTTTGGGGGTTTTTTGGTCAAGTCAAGTCAAGTCAGATTTATTTATATAGCGCTTTTTACAATGGAGCATTGTCTCAAAGCAACTTTAAAGGTTTAGATTATCTCCTAATAACTACGTCCAATCCCAAATTGAGCAAGCCTAGGGCGACAGTGGCAAGGAAAAACTCCCTAGTTCTAGGAAGAAACCTTGGGAGGACCAAGACTCAAAAAGGGACCCAACCTCCTTGGGCGGCGTAGATGATAAATCTAAGAGCGAACTAAAGTCATGGAGTCAAAGTTTTTGGTGGTTTGGGTTGGCAAGCTTAGTTTCGGTGGAGGATAATATCAACACTACTGCATACAATGACAGTCTAAACAATTATTTTTCCCTTTGTGGCAACAGTTTGGGGAAGGTCCTTTCTGTTTCACCATGAAAATGCAACAATTTACAAACCTTCTGCTGAGTTTGGTGTGGAAAAACTGAGCCGTACCCTTAGCCCCCAAACATATTTGGATGCTGTCTTCACATTTTGATCCACCTGTGAGAAAGTTGTACTGCTCCCCTGCTGTACTTTCACTGTAATCCAAAATCCCCTTTCTCCTTCCATCTTCTCGCTTCTTCTCTACCTGAAACACGACCCCCTGCCCTACCTAGCTCTTTGTCTCTTCTATCTCCATCCGCAAAACCCTCCTTTGTGCTCTGACCACACTGTCTAATGAAAGCTTGACTGAAGGACAGAAGACGCATTCGCTGATAAAGAGGTGTCTGGTAATTAACATGGAGTTGCTGGCTCTCGCTTCTCAGTCCAAGCTCCACCGAGCACCCTCAGATGAATCAGGGCTCACAGCCTGAATAGAAAGGCTTATTAGCGTCCACCTGCAGATAGGTTTTTCTAATTAAGCAGCCAGGAAGAAAGGTCACTATTGGCAGGGGTGGGGAAACGCCATAAGACGTATGTTTATACTTTTTTGGGGGGATTCTGTTAAAGGCATCACTAGTTTGGCCTGTGACTCTATGGAATTAAAGAATAAGGGCAAAAGTAATGAATAAGATCTTATGGGGTGACAGATATTGTATTGTTATATCTGTTGGAACTTTGCAGGTGAACATCCAGAAGGACGATGAGATCTGGGTCCTTGTTGGGAGGGGCCACAACCTGTGACGCCATCCAATGAATTCCTTCCATCCATGCTGAGGTCCGGTATCATATAATGTAAAAGGTTGGTGCAGTTGAAGCGGCAGGCGAGACGAGGGACAAAAACACGGGGCTGAACCTGGGCCCAGCGTAACATGACAGCAGCATATTTAGATTGAGGTGGGGTTGGAAAAACTATTCCTGATGTCAGAATATTAACATTTTGGATTTGTGTTTTAAAAATGTGTGAGAAAATTTTCATCTTGGCTGATGGTATTTCAAATTATTTAGTCAAAAAAGAAACTCGTAAAAAGTTGCCTTGAGTTTTTTTCAAATATGAAGTATGATGCCAAGACTTCATCCAGAGGAAGCAGGGTCCTGTCTCAGTAAGCAAAAAACCAGATGACCCGTCCCACTATCCAAAAACATTTTTCCCATGCAACTCTTCTTCTGATTAAAAAACAAACCCAGCCTGCAGACTAGAGGGTGCTCTGGACAGCATTCAAGGATGTATTCTGGGGAGATGATGTGTTTTTGCTCGCCCTTCTTGTCCTCCTGTCTCAGTCCCTAAACAAACAGAAGTATTCCAGCTATTTTATTCCTCTCATGGGGACAGCTGTAACAAAAGAGCAAAGGAGGGAGAGGGAGAAAAAAGAAAGAAAGCAAACATGTTGCCGTTGGCGTGGAGGCTGCGACTCGGCGGTCCCGCTCTGGGGAAGTCGGGTGGGAATGAGGGTCCCCCCCGGACCCATCCCACGCCAAAGGGACTTGGTCCTACTCACCGATTTTATTTTGCTTCAGGCAGGCTTTTGCATGGCACTAAAAAGCACATGCGTAATTGAAAAAGTTGGGCAGTGTGCAACGGTGCGGCTAGTGGTAATTAAAACAAGGGGGTGTAAGTGAAGTGTGTGCAGTGAGGAGGGGGACTTGTTTGGGAAACTGTGAAGTGAGGTGGGCGGAGCTGGAGCCTAGGACCGCTCCCGTCTGGGGAGGTGTGTGTGTGTGTGTGTGTGTGTGTGTGGCCTGTGTGAAGCATGTTTGGATGCGTGTCCTGGCGGCGGTTCGTGTTAATGTGTGGCAACCTGGGGCAGGTCACCCTCTCCACATTCAGCATGCCCGCTGCTGGCATTCGGCATGCTCGCCTCTCATGGTAAACAACACATTGCTTCACAGTTGGACTGCTACGGCCAAAAAAAAAAAAAAAAGAAAAACCCCAAAGGAAGTTTTCCATGATTTTTTTCTTCTCCTTCATTTAATCCTACTTTGAGAGCTCAGACAGAGACACAAAAGTACAGATATGTGCATCTGTCATGTGACGGATTTTGAGATGATTTATGGAAAAGGTTATAGAAATAAAGGCTCACATACTTTTGCCACTCACTAAGATGTAATATTGGATCATTTTCCTCAATAAATAAATGACCAAGTATAATATTTTTGTCTCATTTGTTTAACTGGGTTCTCTTTATCTACTTTTAGGACTTGTGTGAAAATCTGATGATGTTTTAGGTCATATTTATGCAGAAATATAGAAAATTCTAACAAACTTTCAAGCACCACTGTATGGGCATGAAGACAATGGAATTGTCCCTGATACAAATGAAGTCTGCTGTTGTTTGTTTTCCAGCTGAAGGACTGGCTAGAGGGCGGCTTACACCACTTCTGTACTACACAGCTAGTGTGAATTGGAAGACTGTGTGTTGAGGCTTGTTGCACTCACTGCAGCCTGGCTTGTAGTTGAATCCTGGTGGCACGAGGAATCCTTGCTGGGCAGCGGCTGCAGCGAGAGTTCTCTGGTCTGGAGGAAATACAGGAATCATCAGAGGTGGGAGCTGACCCTGGACCTGCTGGAGAGAGAGAGAGAGAGAGAGAGAGAGAGAGCAAATAAAGATGTACACATAAATACAGATAGATGGAGAGAGATGGAACAATATGGCATGGGGATATCTCACACACACACACACACACACACACACACACACACACAGAGTTGGTAAACATATGTTCATAAGGACTTCCCACTGACAAAATGAATTCTGCAGGTTAATAATGCAACACCCTGCATCTGATCCTAAACTTAACCTTAGTAGCCAAAAATACATTTTTAGGCTCTTTTGATTTTTCCAATAAAAGTTGGAGTTCCTGTAAACAAGCATTTAAGTGTCGCAACAAGGTAAAAAAACATCAGATGTTTCTATCGTTCTAAGGACACAGGGCCCCCACAACTATAACAAATACCTCTCTCTCTCTCACACACACACACACACACACACACACACACACAGTCACTCCTGCACCTGTCTTCAGACAAGAGGAGCAGAAACAAAACCCTGTCACTGCCAACACCAGCATGTCACATCGAGTGGCTCCCAAAAACTCCTGTAACATCTGGGCCCACCGCGCTCGGCAAGGTGCCATACCTCTTCACTGATTTCCAGGATTGAAAAAAAAAACGAGAAAAGCGAAAGAAAGCGAGAAGAAAAAAAACAGGGGAAAAGAAGCCAGTGACTTTGGCAAGAAGCGAGTCTGAAGCGCATGGGTGTGGGGAAGGAGAGGACAGATGGTTCTGCTGATGAGACCACTTCCAGGAAAACACAAAGCCTCCAGAAGTGACATCAGTGACTGTGTGAACGCGAACATGTCGGGATGCTCGCAGACAGAGTCGGCAAGGTGAGGACAGCGGCAAGGTTGTATTCTGCGCATCTGATCATGGAAGGAAGACATGGCTCAGTTTAGTCTTGGGCTTACCACAGTGGAGGTTTCGGTTTTACTATGCATGGTTGTAATTGCAGCCGAAGTGGTGAAAGCACATGAAGGTGGATGGGTGGCTAAAGCTCACTCTCTCCCGTTCTCTGTTATTGCTATAGTCTCTTGGTCCCACCACAGCGTCTGGGGCCTCTTGCCTTCTCACCACACCATAATTAGTCCTCCATTTTGGTGAGCCACAAAACTGCGGGGACTCCCGCTCCCAGATCAGATGCTAGCCCAGCAGCTTTTCTTTTCTTCACCACATTCTGATGGGCACCCTGCGAGCAGGAATCATAAATGGTACACTACCGTTCTGCCTTTCAGCCCATTAATTGGACATATGATATCTTGGCGTTCTGCAACGATCCTGTGGCGTTGCTGTGGTCAAGTCAGCTCAAGCTACCGTTTATTTAAAAAAATGCAAGGTCTGAAACAAAAATCCTGAAAAAGTCTGAACAAAAATGGAACTGGTCCCTCTCACAATGTTGAAGGAAGTATTGTTTAATTAGAATAATGGTTCGAAATTATTTTACAGGGCGCTATAAAAATTCACTTTGATCAGTTTAAGACTAGATATAACCCAGAGGTAGTGTGACTAGCAGACAAGTAACTTCAAATACAAGTACAGTCGAACCCGGTTATGCAAATGTACCTCTTATTAGACACAGCTTTGAATCTCCAAAAGCCTTCATATGTGATGCAGTTTAATAAAGTGGCTCAGGGGCCTTTTGGACTTGATTTCTCCTTTTCGCTCTTTCTCACACTCTCTCTTGCCCTTGTGTGTGTGTGTGTGTGTGTGTGTGTGTGTGTGTGTGTGTGTGTCGCGGTTACTCAAAGAAATACATACATGCCGTAACCTAAACAGAGAACATGTTTGTCTGTCGCTGCTGTCTCAGCGAATTTCTTCACTAATTGATTTTATAATGAATCACTGCATAAACCCAAGGTGGGGTGGCACGGTGGCTTGGTGGGCACAGCTAGAGAATATTCTGGGTTCAGTCTCCAGGTGGAGCAATCTGGGTCCTTTCTGTGTGGGGTCTGCATGTCCTCCCTGTGTCTGTGTGGGTTTACTCCGGGTGCTCCGGTTTCCTCCCACAGTCCAAAGACATGCATGTAGGTTAATTGGTGTCTCTAAAGTGGCCCTAGCTTGTGTGAGCGTGTGTGTGTGCGCCCTATGATGGATTGGCGCCCTGTCTAGGGTTGTTCCTGCCCTGCGCCCTATGCCTCCGGCTAGGCACCGGCTCTCCCACGACCCTGTCCAGGATCAAGCAGATAAAGTGAATGAATGAATGAACGAATGCCATGTGCTTCCAAGTGATCCTAAAGCACTTGTAGGTAATAACGGAACGCTTTAGTATGGCTTTTTGCATAGGCTTATACAAACCAGAAATAAAGGAACCAGCACTGTCCATAGCCGTGTAGAGTGCTGTGCTGCATATAGAGGCAAACATAACACTGCAAAATAGTCTTAGATCTGCTATACTGAACATGAGGTCAATTTTTCAAACCCTCTAAACACCACACTCATCTCAATCCAATACAGTATATAGCAGAGTTGAGGCAAATCCAGGCATTCTACTGCCAATGTTTGTCTAAGGAGCATCCAGAAAATGTATGCTTTATATTATGACTGTGTTCCAAGTGAGTGCTGCTGAAGTAACAGACCTGAATATTAGAAGGGGTGTCCACAAACTTCTCTACAGTGTGAATTTCTAAAACGGATTTCTGGCAAGCTAGGAGCTACAGGTCATACAGGCTTCAGCCATGCTAAAACAGAGAGGGAAATGAGGTCGGGCCAAGACAGCTCATGAAGGCAGAGCTGAGCAGGAACAACAAGCTCTGGCCTGCAGGGATCTGATGGCAGTCCAATAAGCTGCTTTAGCGAGATCGCAGCAACAGCTGGTCTACACATACTGCTGCAGCCCACAATGAACCGAGGATACAAATACACAAAGAGACACACACGAGGAGGACTTATTAATGTGGTTAGACAGTTAATTTGCTTTCCTGTGGTCATATCCTTCCACCGCTCTCATGGCCTTTTCTCTGTTTCTCATTCCAAGCATTTAGCCTCTGCCTCTTGAAATTTGCAGAACATTCCTCAATACAGCAGAGAATAGAACCAGGCTCCAGCTAAGCGCTCCAGCTAATCCTGCCCTTCAACAGCTGGCTATTGCTTCCAGTGATGACTCTTTATCTCTCCGTTTTCGCTAGCATAAAAGGAAGCCTTGCTGCAGGGCTCTTCCTAAGCCACAAACAGGTATTACCAACATGGTTCAAACGAGCTTGCAAATAAATAGTCAAACAAATCACCTTAAACAAATGATATCCATCTGATGTAAAGATAATGTAAACTGCATAGAGAATGATGACTGTGAAGGATGTTCTGAATGGGATTTATTTTTTTACTTGGAAGTGCCTTGCTATGATGTGAGAGCTGTCTAGCAAAGTCTGCAGAGTTTCCTAAAAAATCTTTAAAAAATAAACTACGGAAAAAGTGGAAAGTTGGCAGCAAACTGACGTAAGAGTCTCTCACAGCTTGAACTTAAAGCTTTTTGAACATAAAGAAGATGTGTCGATAATTAACATATGTAGTGTGAACAGGTTTGTTGGCAGAGGAGCGAGAAAAACTCCAAGGTAAAGTTATTATTAGGGAGTAATTAGCTCCATGAAGTAAATGAGTGGAACAATAGCTGCCAGCATTGACAATATGGCACACATCTTAGAGAGTGAAGAAGTACAGTGGCAGAAAGAGTGGGTCCCACAGCTAAAATCTGTTTCCAGCCATATGTTCCAGCAATTAAAGCCGAGCCTCTGTGACCCTTTGCTGAAGAGGCGAAATGTAGCCATATAACCAATAATTAATTTGTATAGTGCTGCCGTGTGGCTAGCATTCAGTTTTAACACGCTGCGTACGTGCACAAGCCATTAGATCTATTAGGAACAACTTCGGCTAACATACCGGACATGCAGCCCCAATGGGCATCAATCAGGAAACCACACCGACTCATAAGCACACCCTACCTGCTCACCTTCCCCTAAACTTTGTCCACCGCACACCTACAAAGTGATGCTGAAATAATGCTCCATCCATACAATAATTAGAGACAACTTCACTACCAAGCCAGTCTCATGAACTCAATTCCTCCCGAATCACATGGTCAGTTTCCCCCATCTCTCAGGCTTCAACTCCATTCACACTCCTTCCCTTCAAAAGCCCCATCACAATTTCCCCAATGTCTGCAAAAATGACCTTGCATTTTTAACCACTAATACACCACCAATTTCAAACTCACTATCCTCACTCTTTTTCCAAGTACTCTTTTTTTCAAATGGACAGACCTTTATTTTTCTGTGAGCCAAGGGCACCTTTGGCTGATTAGCAGCTAATGAAATTGAGTGGCAGGCCTGCGCCGGCACTGCCTGCCTTTTATAAGCCCTCCATTAGGCGGGAGTGCAGGCGGTGCGTCAGCCTGCCGCCGTAGGTGGGCATAGCACGGTGCCCATCTGCTCTACTGCCTGCGTGTCCTTCCTCAAATAGCTCCCATTAGCTGGCGAGCTGCCATGCCGTGGCAGAGAAGAGCGTCCTCTGCCTTCCGCCATGGCACAGAGTGCAGACACCCTTGACCGGGGCCGAGTGATTAGGCTCGGTGGCTACAAGTAAAGAGGATGAGGAGGGAAAGATGGAAGCAGGTCCCTCTTGGTCTCACTTTGGCTTTTTCTGTTTCGGTAACCATCTTTTTGCTTTGATTGGACCCATCTGATCTCTGTCACTTTGCTTTGAAGCTATGCTGGAACATTCAGTTGAGCCTTGCTATTTTGGTCACAATGCCCTCTGTTCTCTAGTCTGACTGTGTTTCTTATGTGACTTTCAATCATTATGGCATTGCTAACAAGTTGTCAGTGTTTGCCCTCTCCCACCATCCTCTCTGGGCCACACGAGAATGGTAAACATGTTGTTGGTAACAACTGACGCACATTTTACAATCTGTTTTACAATCTAATTTGTAAAAAGATGGACGATGATTAATGCTACAGATACCATGCTTAGCATCATAGTATTTTACCGTATTTATTTGTTAGGAAATTAAAGAAAAACCATTCATGTCGGGCTCCTGAGTAGTGCAACAGAAAAGTGTTAGATCTCTGCCGACGCCAAAGCAAATTTCCATTATAACCAGAACTCTCTAGCCTTCCTGCACTGTTGCCCTTTTTACATTAGGTGAAGTCATTCGTTAAACATTTGAGTGTGACTTCTATAGGGGCTTTGTGTTTAACAAGGAGGGGACAACACACAAACTGCTCACTGCACACTGAACCTGCACTGAGGAAAAACACCAAGTGCATTCACTGTGCTGTAATGAGACAAATTAAACAATTACACAGCCAATTGGGTTAGCTGCTCCGGCATGTCACTTGTGTGCCACTGTCTCTCTTATCTATTTCTTTGTCTATTCCCTCGCACCCCTGCGTTCATAAAGTGAATTCCCAAAACTAAAAGCTTGCGGCGCTTATCGAAGTTGAACTCAGACAGAACAGCTTCTTCACTGGTCATGGTGTCCTGAGCTACTTCACAGAAATATAGGTGGACAGTAACAAGGTCTCTATAAGCCGTCTGTATCCACAGGCTCTCCTGCGTCTGGAGACTTAAACAAGTTAGTAGAAGACCTAAATGAGTTGCAGTCGAGTGGCTGACTCCTCAGCACTGCTTACTTTGAGTTAGGGGCTAAGCCCTGTTAAACGACAGCGATGCATATTAAATTAGCTGGTCGCCTCGTTGCGGGTGGCCCGGTCACCCACTCATCTCCCGTTCGGCTGATGAAGAGAATTCACGCTGAGCGAGTGTCGAGACCAAGCGTGGCGAATCCTCTGACACGCCATGGCTTCCCACAGAGCTGGAGGAGGTGTACTGAGAAAAGCTGCTAATGACAAAAAGCGAGTGCGGGCACAGAGGAAGTGGCTGTTGGAACAGTAAGGCTTTAATAAGACCGGGAGCCAGCAGCAGCGGTGCTCACCCAAAGGCCTTGCTATTACACCTCTTCTTAAGTGTGGAAATCTATTATTGGTGGCTGGAGTTTTATGCCTTGATGCCACACTTCTTCGTGTGAGTACATCTGAGCACCTCCAGCCATTCGGTAGGTGCTTTCTGTTCATCCCCACATCGCCCTACAGCTTGCTCAGTGGCCAGGGTCCCACAAGGGTGAGAGCTTTAATGAGAATGGTTGAGCGTGTGCGTGGTGCCTAAAGAATCGGCCACTGTCAGGAGACGACAGGAGAGTTAACCAAGGTTCTACACAAAGTCTTCTGAAAGCCTGTTAGGAGCCTTGTCATACTTACATGTGAACACCACCCACTATGGTTGTCACTTTGGCTCAAAAATGAAGGTAAAAGATTGAACTTAATTTAACCATGAGATTTAAATGAATTAAAATGCAAATACATGTTTAAAGTTGTAAAAATATGTGCACAATTTTATTTCCTATATACACAAGAGGGAGTTTTGATTTAAATGTCAAGCATGTCAAGTATTCGAGCGCACAGTGTGGTTGGTGTTATTATTATTATTATTATCGTCAATAGAATTTAGAATTACAGATTGGGGAAAGCTGAGAAAAACTGAAATGTTAACGCTGCAGAATACAATGGCAGTCTAGAGATGTGTGCATTTACAACTTTGTGGCAGGAGTTTGGGGCAGATCCTGGGTAGAATCTTTTCCAAAAGATGCCTGGAGTAGAACTCCACAGAAATGTCTGGAAAGTCAAAAACCAACATGCCAACACCAGTGACCTAGCCTGTGAACTTTGCATGTCCACATATCTGCAATTTAGTGTTTTGGGGGATGGTTGACTGTGATCTGACCACATATCACCAAATAACACCAAATGAACAATCAGTAAAAGAAAAAACAACAACAAAAAAATGACTTAGGGATGTTAAATGTTGAGCTTAAAATTGTTCTAGTCAAACAGAACAAAGCTAAAGTCATTCTCGCTTCTCCGTGTGGTGGAGGATACTGTCCTGAGGACTGAAGCTAATGTGAGTTCCACAAGCTGGATGTGATTGCTTGCTAATGAGGCTCTCTCTGTCTAGCCAGTGTGAGAAACTATTGTTCCGTGGGTCTGAATGCAGAGATGCTTGTTTGGGAAAAGGTTGCAAAGTCATGGGAAAAGGAGGTTTGTTTCTCTGAGGGTCGAGTGAGACCGGAGCAAGCAAGCAAATGTGTTTTCACACACACACACACACACACACAGCAGACACCACACAACACACACACACCACACACACACACACACACACACACACACACACACAGCAGACACACACACACACACACACACACACAGCTGCTCCAAACATACATGCATGTGTAACAAACACAAGTGCGCGCACACACACATGCGCACGTACACACATAAGTACATACACGTACACACACACCACACACACACACACACACAAGAATAATTTAGCCACCATTATTTATATTGCTGTTCGGACACGTGTTCACACAATACAGAAGTTCAATAATAACAACGAATGTTGTCCTAACTGTTTAAGCCATCGTATCTATAACACCATGTAAACAATTTTCCAAAAATGTTTTGTTCCCAGTTGTTAAGTGTGTTTTCCTGATTGTTTGTACCCTAAATGAATAGAAAAAAGTTATTATTCACTGTAAACTTTGCTTTTGTTGTCAGCACAATTATATTTTGAAATTGATCTATTTTTAAGGATATTCGCCATATTTCAAGATACTTAAGAAGCTTCTGGAATTGTGAGAACTATCAAGAAGTTTCTAGAACTGTCCAGAATTATCTAGAACTTTCTGGGACTGTACAGAATTGTAGGTAGCTGTATAACTACAGTTATATAGGGCCACTATAGCCCTTCCCGAGAGACGGAGAGACATGATCTAATTGATTGGGATTGCAAAGTAAGTGGCCAACAGCCATCACAGACAAAGGGGAATTGACCTAGACAGACAGGTCTGAATTCATTCTCTATTCAAATTCTGATAACGACAGTATTCACACTTCACCCCACACCCATTACAAGAGGAGCTTAGGAAGGACCACTACTTTCAAATGTATATATTGTGTGTTACTCTGCTACCGGGTGATCAGTCTTGCTCTGCTGATTCCTCAGTACACTCTTGTACTTTGATACTGCATTGAATAAATATTGACCATTTTTATCGAGTTTGGAGAGACATCCTTTTTCCTTACAGTACACAGCAACTTAGTCAATTTAGATGGCATCAAGAGGTTGCATACATCCAGCAGACGCATTTTGCTATGTATGTGGCCATTTTATAAAGACAAGAGCGAAAAAGTACTCTGTGGAAGCATCTGCTAAGATGTTTGAGGCCTACAAAGCATATTCGGCATGCCTGTTGGTCACCTGTTTCTATAATAAAAGTTCATGATTGCCGTGGTCTCAAAAGCGAAGTTTATGATGAATGTAAGCAATTTTTAGTTTGTTTTAGACATAAGCAATTGGAATATAACATTAAAAAACTGGGAACAAAACTTGTGTTACATAGTGTACTCATACACACTAGTGAGCAGGTTGCACTGGTATGTGCACAGGACTTATTTTATGTTAAATCATTAGTTTTGTGTTAAAATAAATATTGCAAGTGTGGAAAGCAGGTACATTAACAGGTCATTCTTCTGGTGCAGATGTTCCCTAGATTAGTCTTTGCCCTTCAGTACTATTAATATACATTTACTTTCATGCTTGGTAGATCACAAGCAAATGGCAAGAATATTCTCTTACGCATTCGCACCATTATGTATTTTGTACCCTTTATTAAAATGCCCGATAGTACAAAATCATTAACCTCACAAAACAGAAATGTTAGTATGTTTGCAATATTGCATTGCATCATTTACACTCAGTCCTTACAATCACATAACGTTTGTTGATTTTGAAGGGAGCATGGCACAGTTGTATAGTGCACACAAATGAGTTAAGGAGACTTAATTGGTGATAATAGCCAGTCACCACAGACAGACTAATAGACAGCAGAAGCTCACAGGCATAGCTCCAAGGCAGTCTGCCTGATATGTGGCTGGGACTGGTGGAGGGTTAGGGTTGATTACTGATTGGTGTACTGCTTAGCTGGTGAAGATGTGTCCGTGTTAAACAGTAACTTGTAGCGGCGCTTGACAATAGAGCGTCGTCTCAAAGCCACTGCACAAATATATTGGTGATCAGTCCAACTGAGCAAGCCTATGGCAGCAGTAGCAAGGCAAAATTCCCTCAATGTAATTATGAAGGACCCTGGCAGGACCAAGACTGAAAGAGGCACCCAATCTCAATGCGCACACTAGATGTAAGAATTGCATAACATTACCTAAATAACACATTGTAATAGTTATTTGTAATAGCCAAGCTCCACTGTGTGGTTTCTAAAAAGCTCAGCTGTGAGCCATTCGATTCTAAAACATGGAACGTCTCTAAATGCCCCAGTCGCTCATAGTACTGCAGAGCAGCGGACAGTATTTAGCAGTCCATCAAACCAGGTGGATGTGTAGTAAGCAGCAGCAGCAATGGGTACAAGCATATGTGTTAGAACGCTGCCACTCTAAAATGCTCCATGTGTAAAAAGCTTAAGGTGCTCAGAACAGTGACACAAGAACAAAACATAACTACAATGTAATCCCTTTCTTCTGGTGCATTACTGCATTCCTTACAAAGGTTTAACACAAACTTCATCATTTAGGCTTTTAATATTTCTGAGATGTTTCCTCAGGTTTGCAATGCATTCTGAAAAGTAAGAGAATACAATGAAGGTGTCCTCAGTTTTGTTTGTTTGCCTTGAGACCACCTATTTGAATCTGGCCACTAAGAGCCATGGACGTCAAATCAAAGTTCAAATGGAATCACAAATCAAGCATTACATAGGAGATGCCTGGAACTGTTCTAATAACTGAGTACTGTATTATTGTTCGTCTGGTCTCATATAAAACAGCAAGATTATTTTTTAAAACGTCAATCATAATCCCAACCAAATTTGGCAACTGCAGCTCTTATGATGGATTATTACATGTGGTTAGAACTACTATGTACACACACACACACACACACACACACACACAGCTGAGGACAGACCTGGATCTGTTGCTGCAGGAGGTTGATTTTGTGTTGCTGCTGCAGAAGTTGCTGTTGTTGCCGAGCAATCTGGTGACACACACACACACACACACACACACATTATGTCACAAATGTAAACCTGCATAAAGAGAAATAAGTTACAACGTCATACATACAAACAGTAGTGTTCTCTCCAAATGCCGTATCACACAAGTAACATCCATGGGTGTGGGTGTGGGTGCCACTGTGTAGGGTTATAGAGCTGAGCGCTGACACTGCTAGGCTTCACACATACACCCATGTACACGGTTCTGATTTTTAAGGTCTGAAGGCAGTGCAAACTTTGGTCTGTCATTAGGAGATCAAGAGTTTCAAGTCTCAAAATAACCACAACATATTTACCGCAACAGACAGAAGAAATGGTCAACATGGGACTGCTTCGTTTTAAATGGCAATGTTCTAATCAATGTGTTTGCATACACTTAATGAATATGATCACAGGTATTTTATGACCAGCATCATCACTTCTTTCATTTTTATCAACTGAGTAGCGGAGTATAGCCGATGAAGTAGCGTTAAGTATTTCAATGTACCCTATATGGACCTGTGGTATAGTTTCACTTTCTCATATTTCGGACATCTTTGTTGTAAAGCATTGCCTGTTTAGAAGTTCTTTTACCTGTAGTTGGTTCATTGTGAGATGTTATGGTTGGGTATCACACACAGACAGTTCTAGTGACAGAAATAAGGGTTGTTTCCTAAACCACATAACGCCACTGTAGAAGGTACATACTACATAAAGCATCAGCAATGGGTGACAAATATGATGTACAATTTAGGTATTAGGATATGGAGGCCACTGAAATGATCTTTCTGGTTGTTATCAAATGTGCATAAATACAAAAAAAGATCAAAATGATTTGTATGAATGGTTTGAATAACCAGCAAACTTCAGGTGTCTCAAAGTTTTTTGAAAAAGGCATTAAAATGGCTTTGCTTCAATATAGGAGATGAATGCTACGGATGTAAACACTCTCCTGGCATTATCTGATTTGTCATTTCAACTCTTTAATAGTTAAAAATGAAAGCTTTTTGTTTGATGCAGAGAGAATTTGTGAGCATTTAAAATCCATTTATCGATACACCTTTTCACCTGCAATTCTGTCGCAAACACAGAGTTAAATGAACAACAGCTTAGACAGCAAAACAAACTTGAACAACTGTTACTGTCACTAAGTCCTTTAAAGAGAGATGTCGCCAGGTGCAATAATAGATCTCTTTATCAGCGTGATCATTTTGTAAAGTAAAAAAGACTCACAATCAAATATTTTTGTCCTGCATTTCTTACAAGAGGTGTGGACTTGCGTTATATGACTTGGACTCGAGAGTGACTCAAGTTCTGAATTTCACGACTTGCAACTTGCAACAAAATCAAAAAAGAATTGCTAATCGACTTTGGCTTTAATGTCACTGACCTGCAATTGGAATCAGACCCGAAAAGACTTGACGGCCTCCACAAACCCATTTTGTTAACAAAACCATTTCCAATTGTTAAAATCACATAATTGAGCCTTTTGTATTGCTTGCATGGTGCTGTATCACTGAGCGCGGTTACATGCACTTAATAATCTGATCACAGTCGGATTTCTGCAGTTCTCTGACTATTCAAGTGATCATGAATACAGCATACGGCGATCTAGAAATCAGATTTACTTAGAAAAACTTAGGGAGTTTTTCCTTGCCACTGCCGCCCTAGGCTTGCTCAATTTGGGATTGGATGTAGATATTAGGAGACGATCTGAAATTGTACAGTTGCTTCGAGACAATGCTCCATTGTAAAAAGCGCTACAGAAATAAATTTGACTTGAATAGATTAAGAAATCCGATAAAGAGAGCTGGATTTTACCCGGTAATCAGATTACTCATAGCATGTATATCAATAACCTGATTATAATCAGCGTTTTCAGTCTGCACATTCTAAAGACTGCATTTGCTGCATTTGGCCTCTTTTTCCACTGACTATAGCGTTTTCGTTATCGGTGGATCTGGCAACTCCGAATTGTAGCAAATTGTCCATCGGACACTTGTTAGAGACTCTGACACGCTCGAGCAAAAGAATAATTTGATTATTTCATATTAAAGTTTGCAGTTGATGTCACATCTTTCTGTGAGATTATTGGCCTGCCTGAGCCATGTAAACCCGGAGGTTTCCCATTATCGGATTACTCAAGTGCATGTATACTCGTTGATCAGATTACTGACAAAACCTGATTTCTGTAGTTATCTGATTATTAAGTGCATGTAAACGCACTCACTTCAGCACAGCTTTGTTTATCCGTCTCCCAGCAACAAGGGAAACGCTGCAGACAGTCACGGGAAACTTTGGGGGATACCAGTGCTGAAGTTTGTGCAGACTAGAAACATGATGCCAAAAAAAATCCTTTTCAACTATGAAGTCGACGCTGTGATGAATAAAAAAGAACTGCAACATGGAAAAAAATTGGGGTGGAGATCAAGGGAGATGCCATGGCATCAAATTTTGTTCGATATTTGATACCGCACAAGGAATGCTAAGTCTTTGTTTATATATTTACATAGTGATTAGCTAGCTGGTTGGCAAGCAAATGATGAACAACAGCTCATGTGAACGAAGCTCTCTTCCAACATAACGTTTGTAAAGCTGATTTCTTTTACTAGCTGCTCTTGTCAAAAAAACACACTTTAGTGTTATTTACACACTAAAACAACTCCATTTGGCATTTGGTGACCTGAAAAGGACTTGAGACTTACTGGTTACTTGTTCCCATATCTGTCTGTTACTATGCACTGTGTGGCATCTTCCAGCCCATCCACAAATGGCAAATGGCCACCCCAGGATCACCATTAACCAGATACTGGTTTGGAAGGGACCATTCTCCCCATGACAAGAGAATACATTTCTGTTTCAACAATATGTATTTTCCTGGTGTAGGTCTATCACACACAAGTGCTGCCATTTTAAAAGTTACCCAGCAGCTACTTCATACACAACCAGTTCCATAACACTCCAGAACATACTATGCAAATAGCTGTAGACTCCTGCTTAAGCTGGAGGGATTCTGAATTTTCCCTTCATAATGCACACACGTGCATGCACTGACACACACACACACACACACACTCACAGAAATGTTCTGTAAATGTAGGGAGGCACATGAGTAAGGGGTGCACACCCTTTCCTCTCCATTTGTCTTGATAAGTGTGTGCTGTTCTAAACAGGGTTCTGTTTAGCCTCTCATCACAATTTCTGCATCGTGTGTTCTGGTGGAGTCATAGAAACACATGGAATGGACCATGGAGTATACTCAGCTGAAATACATTGCTCCTTTAGAGGAGTATAGGGATGCAAAACAAGGGATGTGTATTTTAGCACTCATTTTTGTGTGTGTTTCAATTAAATTGGCCAGTTTTGCCATTCACACTGCCAGCACGTGTGAAGCTCTGGGACATGACAGACAGGGGGTGGAGATTTGACTCTCAGAGTTGATGTGCTGGCTGTTGGAGACATGTTCAGGAGTAAACACCTGAGTGACTTTAACAAGGTTCAAATAGTTATTGCTAGATGACTGGGTCTCAGAGGTTTGAGAAGGGACAAATAACACAAGTGACAAGGCTCATCCATGCATGAAGCTATTTAATTCTATCCTGTCTGGTCCAAATGAACAGAAGAGCTCCTGTGGTTCAAGTTACCAAAATGTATAGCGCTGACTGCAGAAGGAATATCACAACACACAGTGCAGTCCCCCTGCTGAGTATGAGGCTGCCGGGCTCACCAAACGAACCCCTGCTCACTGACTACAATGGGCACGGACGAGGTCAGAACTGGACCTTGGAACAACATAAGAAGTTGTTTGGTGCAGTGAGTCACACTTCCGTTTCCATCATGTGAACAGTTGGGTACATGTGAATCGTTTGCCTGAGGTACTACGATTCACTGTGGGAATACGGAAAACCAGTGGAGGGAGTGTGGTGCTCTGAGTAATGTTCTGCAGGGAAACCCTGGACTCAGTGTATTCATGGGGATTTTACTCTGATGGGTAACACCTACCTAAACACCATCACAGGCCAGGTGGTTTTAATATTTACTTTCTATCCACAACGATGAGTACCGAGCAAATTCTTCCTCATAGGGAATAATGGAAATTGAATGAATCCGTACCAGACCACAGAAAATCCCCCTGTATAAGGCATTATCAGCATTAATGGAGCTGTGCTGTACAGGAGCTCCTGGTTTAAAAATCCTACAATGTGATTTGTCTCTCATAGTTGAAGTGTAGCTATGATGAAAATTACAGACCTCTCTCATCTTTCTAAGTAGGAGAACTTGCACAATCAGTGGCTGACTAAATACTTTTTTGCCTTTTTGCCCCACTAAATATGTATATATATTGAAGTCAGTTGGGAGATCCTCAACAGTGACCCCATACCCAGTCCTGCGTTGGACTGGCATCCTGACCAGAGCATGTGTACGCCTGCACACTGTGTCCTTCGTGGATAGGAGTTGAAGCCAAGCCAGTAGCAGTGCTGTCAGTCATGTTAGTACAGAAAACCACATCCAGAAAGTCTGATACTGTGGTAGGGTATGTAGGGTACCTCCCTCTTACTTGGTCTTAATGATCTTCTACATTCCAGTGAACTTTTTGATGCACATCTCGGTCTTACCTGGCTTTCCTGCAATTTGTACTTGAAAATGAGTATATATGAGAGTTTGTGTGTGTTTATGTGTGTGTGTGTGAGAGAGAGAGAGAGATACCAGCTTGTACGTGGTCTCATGCCATTTACTGTCACTGTTTATGGGTTCCACAAGGATTCTCATGTGCGTCTGTAGTGTTTGGGTATGTGTGTCTAATCCTGGTCTTGCTCTCTGCGTGTGTGTGTATGCTTGTGTGTATATATGTGTGTACCTGATCTTGCTGCTGCTTGGCCAGTTCCATCTGCTGTCGCTGTTTCTCTATCTGTGAGGCTGCCAGCTTCTTCTGCTCCTCATGGGCGGCTAACAGCTGCTCCCTCAGGCTGCTCAGCTGGCTGATCATGCCCATCAGCTGCCTTTCCTTCTCTGCCAGGCTGTCTGGGGTACCTGTCGGAATCACAGGCCAGAGGTCAGAGGTCAGTAAGAATGCAGAGGTTCCAGATGCTTGCCATCCCCCTCACACCAAGGTGGGATTCTGACGGCAGAATGACCCTTAAGCCTTAGTTGAGGTGCGAAA
Organism: Ancistrus triradiatus; assembly: GCA_025084515.1. Lineage (NCBI taxonomy): Eukaryota > Metazoa > Chordata > Actinopteri > Siluriformes > Loricariidae > Ancistrus > Ancistrus triradiatus. Next base: position 128,730 of record JAJAGP010000740.1, on the reverse strand, counting down.
TGTGGTGGGTTTTGGGAGAGGAACATTTATTAGGCCAGTATGTAAGCCCAGGATACCAGGCTTACTGTGCGTGTGTGTTTGAGTGCAAGACATTACTGTGCCGGTCCAAATGATGGAAAATAACAAGTGAGTCAGGTCACATCTATAAGTCTAATCCAGCCGCCCTCCACACACACACACACACACACACACACACACACACACACACAGTTGGACAATCCCCCTTTGTTCCCTGCCTCTACCTTGAGAGGGGCCACATTCCTCGTTGGGGGAAAACATGAGGAAAAAAGGGAGAAAATGAGGGAGTCACAGGAGCTGACCTGACCTCATGCTCCCCCCAACAGGAAGGTGAGAGTATGCTTCATTTGCCCCCCCTTCAACACACATACCCAACAATGAACAATAAAGGCAACTGTCAGGGGTGGCTAGTTGGAAAAATAAGCCAGCGCCTGTCCTTAACAGCTCAGAGACTGGGCCTATTCAAACATGGGTGTAGGGCTGAGCGACACAAGAGCAGGGTTGTGCAGAAAGTGACGAGTGTTCAGAGGTAGGCAAGAGAGCAAGTGTGAAAGAAAGAGAGAGAGTGAGAGAGAGCGAGGGATCAAAGAGAGCTGTATGTCATTCAGGTTGCAGCTGAAAGCGATCTCTGTAGGTTACATATTCATGAAATCTCAAAAATAAATGAAATGTCTCGTAATAAGCTGAATTATATTGGAATATTTCTTTTATTTACTAAGATCACCTTGTAGTGATGTTACCAGACTTTTTGAAAAGACAGTCTTTTTCAGATTTCAGGAAAAAGGTACTTTCTACCAAAAAAGAATCACAGAGAATTATTTACCAGTAAAACAACCCAGTTTTCTACGTCCAACAGACTGGAACGGCTTTGTGGTTAAACCTGCTTAATCTTTGGAAAAGTTGGAAACGTGATTTTAACCTTTAGCTGAAGCAAAGTAACAATTTTTTGAACAGACCTTTTAAGAACCTAACTCACTTCAAGGTTCGAGTAGTGGCTGATGAACTCCAGGCACTGGTGTTTGTGGTCAGACAAAGGAAAATTCTTTCAACTGACACGTCTTCCTAAATAGTCTGATGGCATGGAAGTGGTATCAAGTTGCAGATTTGGAGACTTGATGGCTCTCAAATGCTCCCATATTCTAAAATCCTTAATCCTTGAACTATTTTTGTCTCCCTAACCCTTTTCATCACTGCTTCTTCAAGGAAGGTTTATTACAGCATCAGTTGTTTTAAAAGTCTTAATTATTGGATATGAAATGTTTTTACAGCCATTGTTTTATTTACGATGGCAAGCACTCTTTTGTCTCTTTAATTTATGTGTTCTTTAATCATCCTCATGTGGATGAGAGACTAAGGGAATTTGGCTGCCGTGTCATCACACCCCAGCAAAACAAGAAGTCACGGGTGACCGCTCCAGAGTTTCTTTTGTTAGATCGGATGCCAACATCTGATGTTTTCAGTTCTCTACATCTAAATGCATGATGTGGGTATTCCCTGGGTAGAATACCAAATGCATACAAACATGCATATACGGAAAAAGAAACTTAAATCCAATCAATCATGGACAAAGGAGTTTGAGCCAGGCTGCTGAGAGTATAGGCGAGGATCAATAAGCAGTTTCCTCTGCAAATACCCTCAGGCTTGTTCTCTGTACTGCCTCATATCACAGACAGCAGTAATTAACCAATCTGTAACAACATGAACCTGTTGGGCAGGTCTCGTTCCTAATGAATTATCAGACTTAACAGATACTGTACTGAGGTGTACAGAGAGAGAGAGAGAGAGAGACATCCACTGATACCTATCGCTCTACTTTGGCAGAACTAATCTCAGCAGAGTTTACCAAAAATCATAACCAATAAAGACACTCTTTGCCCTAACTTTACAATGCTGAGCCATGAGCTCATGATGCTGGCGAGTGATACTAAAGACCATCTAACTTATGGCTTGACTCCAAACACTGACATTCATACACCACTGCTTATCTGTGCACCTGTCAACCTTCACCACTGCTCAGCAGCTCCCAGCATGTAGTAAGGACATCACTGGTTGGCATGCTAAAACACTTCGTATTACTGCCATTTTGGAGGTTGGGACTCGGTAGTTTTACAAGTACACTCTGCTCATGTCATCTTATCTCATCACAGCAACCGGGTCAAAGGCTTGGCTTCAGTTCCTGATTTTAGAGGGAAATTCTTAAAACAGAAACGATATATAGCTTCGAAAACAATAACCAGTCGCTGTAAAACTGACTAAACTGAGTTTGATACCCTCACATAGCTGGAAAAATTGAATCTGTAATATGGCTGCTAGCGGAGATGCTCTCTAGGTGAAACGTCTCCTTGGCAGGCCTAGTGTGTCTGATCAATAAATTCCTTTTTTAGCGAGGAGAGCAATCCGTTTCCCTTGATTCAATGCTCCTGGACTAACCGGTGAAAGCCATTTGCTCTCGAATTAACTGCTTTTAGCATCCCAACACCGTACGTGGTGTATCATTAACCACGCTAACATGGTAGCAGTGGTTGCTTAGCAGACTCATTAACAGGCCGTAGGGTGATGTTAGTGATGTTAGCCTCAAATAATACAACTTTCTCTAAACAAAGACATGTCATTAACCTACAGGCATGAGCAGCTGCTCTCGAGGGGAATGACGGTACTGTAAAATAGTTTTTACTTGTTTGTCTCAGGAAGGAGACAAAGAATCAATGCTGTGCCCTTATTGTATTAAGGGAAACAAAACCAGGGGGCACACTTACTACAGGACTAATGCACTGTCTGTGTGAGAGCAGGAGAAAGACTGACGAGGAAAGAGAGATGTGTGCAGAACACAGAACTGACTGTGGTGTTTTTTACTGTCTAATTGCCTGAATAACGCAGGGGTGTGGCTACTTCGTTTCACTCTCATAATGTGCACTATAGAAGTCTATATGTGCAACCCATTATGTATCCCATTACATATGCTGCTCCCTTCCTCACGGTGTCCCAAATCACATACTGCCACACTACTAAGTGTGTTCTAATTTGTACACCAGCAATGCCATTTTGGCATACCATTTGGTGCATAGCATCTGGTTAGGGTGCAGTGAAGATATTGTTCCTTTCTGGTTACTCGTAGAAATATGACCTGTTCAAGGTATGTAAGCATGTGAAACCCAGTCACTGGGATTAGATTTATGCTGCTTTATTGGCTCTCTCAAAATATCATAAGGCATATAATCTGGTGCAGCTCCTGTAGCTCAGTGGTAGGAGTCAGCTGCTAGAAACAGCAGTTCATGAGGTTATGGGCTCCATCTCCAGGCTGGGCTCGCATTGTGAAGGGTCGCTGGTGCAATATGGGGCCTGTGAAGGACTTGCGTTGCATCCAGGGAGCACTGACATACGACAGTTCATGATCACTGGAAAATCACATGATTTAACAATTCCAATGATCTGCGCTGGGTTTCCCATTCTGTGTTTTACCATTGGGAAATAGTCTGATGTCTTATTTAGCATTTAATGATTATCATAGTCCTGCATTTGAGAAACTTAGCCCACATTTTTTTGTGGAAATCCATCCACAGTCTACCTCTTTACCTTTGATCTCGCCAAAGTGACCAGAGCCCATTGCCAACAGCTTGTCCTTCCAATCCCTCGACAGCAGTCTCTCAATGCTGGGGGCCTCTGAGAGAGAGAGAGAGAGAGAGAGAGAGAGAGAGAGAGAGAGAATCAGCAAAGGCAGCCCATATCACAATAAAGCTCATTTAAAGTCCATTTGCAGTAATAAAGGCTCGTCTCTATAATGGCAGCAACAGCGGGGTGGGAAGAAGAGAGGATGGAGGGAGAGAAAGAGAGAGAAAGAGAGAGAGGCTTCCTCACCTGCTGCTAGCCAATCATTAGCCCTGTGCTCCAGTTCACACAAAGAGGCTCTTAATGCACCACCACAATGGACACATTATCGAGCCGGCCGCTTTGTTTTTCTAATACACCACACAGACTCCCAGTTCCCGCAATACGCTAATTACTAACCTGCCAAGGACGGACGACTCAGACAAGAGCGAGAGGGGAAAATTACTCTCAAATCAAACAAATACAGACCCCTCCTCTAATAACACTCACACACACACACACACACACACACACAGCAAAAGTAAAGACAGATGTCAAATAAGAAAAAGATAAAGGGGAAGAGAGTACAAGAAACATTGAATTTGCCGAGCTGGGTCAGTGGAGAGAAATGGATTAGCCCCTAAATTAAAAGTGCACAGGAAGACCTCTGGTTAAATGAGCCCGTAGAGTGTTCATTAGTGGAAACCTGCAGGAGTAAACTGGAGTACTTAAGAGGAAAACTCCAGCCTGTTTTAGGCCAAATCTCTAAACACTGCATCCGCTCTATAGGTGCCACAACAATCATCTCAGCATTTAACTATGCCAGGAGATTAATGAGCGCATGAATCCATGACAAACCCCAATATGACACAACTGATAATTATGAGGCTTCAGTCTTTGTGTTCTAGGTGCATTTCAATAAAGATAAAAGAAACAATTCAGAGCTGCATTTGATTATCTTCAGTACCATGCCCTATCTTAAATCTGATATAAAGTATACAGTTGGACAGCACACACGACTGTATACAGTATATGATCATCTTCAAACACACCTATAACACAACAGTACAGCACCACGATTCGTGAAAAATGCAAGTCTGCCCTTATGAGTTCCATTATATCTGAGCTTCACGTTGAACCTTTTACATTTCTCAGTACAGACAAACGTCATGCATTATCTCTGGTAGCTGTTCAAATTCAAATGTGTTATTGCTGTGGAGTCAGCGGACTGATATTAGGCTGGAATACACTCTCTCTCTCACACAATACATGCGTACGAGTGTGCAAACAGTGTCCTGCTCTGGCGGTCTGTCTGTCTGTGTCCTTCTCTCTCTGTCTCTAATCACATGGTCTTAGCCCTTAAGGTGGTGCCAAAGCAGCAGATGTCCATCCACATGACTATGAACATTTATGCAACCTATACAACCACACACACACACACACACGTTAACATGTAGTAGGCATATATATAATACGACATTAGAATGCATTGAGTTTTGATGTGAGAAGTACGCGTGCACGCAAATTACACACACACACACACACACACACACGCGCGCACACACACACACACACACTTAGCTGTGGAAAGGAACAAAAACACCAGGTGGCACCATTAGTAATTCGGTTGCAGCTCTTAACACTGAATACTAACCTGAAGCTTTGCGACTGATACAGATTACAGGCCCCAGGTGGGGGCGCACGCACACGCACACGCGCACACACACACACGCGCGCACACACACGCGCGCGCACGCGCACACACACTACCTTGTCTCCCCTGCTCTCTTGGATAAGAGGAAATCACTTCTCACTGGTGAGCAGTCAGCCACAGTCAGTTGTGCTGTTAACCCTGACAGCTGTCTCCCTGTACTCCCAACAGGTGTTATTAGCCTTCATCTCTCTCTCTCTCTCTCCCTCTCCCTCTCTCCCTCTCTCCCTCTCTCCAGTCCTTTTGAACAAAGCTTTGTCATGTGCAGGGGTCACCAAATAGACACTTGATAGATCTGACACGATTCCCTTAAAGAAATTCCCTTACATGTCTTGTTCCTTACAGGCTTCATTTCCTGATTACTCCCTAAACCTACAGTATAACAACTGCCATTACAGTAATCCAGACATAACTCATAAACTCTACCTGTTTTAGGTTTAGATAGGTGTTTATCAAACGAACATCCACATGAACACATGGAACAGCAAAACTGACCCACAGCATCATTCCCACAACCACCATTAAACATTTCTGTGACTTATACCACAGCAGAACGTCTGTCCACTCAGACCAGACGGGAGATGATTCATTACTCTCCCTGCATCAATAAGCCTTGTGCAACCACCGGTCACAGGTTCGTGGTTAGGTTCTCCTTGGGACACTGCTAGCTGCTACTCACTGACCAGGAGCACCCTTTAAGCCTTGTTGTTCAGGAGATGCTCAGTCATCTGACTGTAATAATGTGGTCCTTGAGTGTGTACATATATAGACACACACACTGAATTTTGAATTTCGATTTTCCCCTGGGCAAGCAATATGCAGTGCGATACCCTCTCACACTCTCTGTGCTGAATGAGAAAGTCATGTTACATAGGGAGTGGCATGACGGGACTGATGAGCGCTGGGAAATGTAGTGAGGAAAAGCCAGTTTTCCTTAGCAGCTTTTACTGATCTAGGGCTTGGCAGCAGGGTCACCAGTGAGACAGACGCTAACAAACAGTAACAACAGGGAGAAATGTTACTCTCAAGACAAACAAAAAACATGTCTGCACATAGACAGGATTCATAAATTAAGGAAGCATGTTCTGCAGAGGCAGTGTTTAAGAGCCATAGTGTGTGCCGAAGGTGCATGAGATGTTTATGAGATGGGAGAAAAGTGGCTGAAAGAGCTCCCACTCTTCCTCGCTATGTAGTTTCAGAGGCTTACCACTATAAAGTGTAACTGCCACAAAAAAGCATCACTAGCTTGACGTCGAGGAAGACAAGTCAATCAGACAATAACAGGTGAATTCTGGAGCATTATGAGAATTCATTAGCTCCAGCAGCTGGCTAGAGGTTGAGCCAAAATTGTGGGCCACCTGGCTGACAGCGTCAGTGGAAGCAGCTCCTTTTGGAGTGCCAACTTTTACCCGGCTCGTCAAAATGTTATACGAACCTAGCTCCAAAGCTTCATAAACAATTTCATCATACGCTTTTTCTGTACCTCCACCTCTAAACACACGCGTTCCTCTCCTACAGTTGCTACCACGGCCCTATTTTTGCCTTCTCTCCCTGACTCAACATCCCACTCCAGTTTTCCTATTATCTCATTTTTGGAAGAAAAAATGCATTGGTTATGATTGGCAAAGGGTTATATATCTCAATAAATATAGTACATAATAGGTTTATAACATGTTTATGTTAAGTGCATGGTAACAGAGAGAAAGAAAGAGGAGCTTTGAGAAAAAGGGAGGGGAAAGAAAGGAAAAAAGACAGAAAGAGGAGGGGGTGAATGAAGCAGACTCTCCGAGGACAACAAAAGGGCCAGTGTGCAGGCGCCAGTTCCATGCGGGCAGTGAGAGCTCAGAGGAAAGACCCTGGCTCTGTGCAGCGGAGAGCTGCATCCCAAAACACAAGTAGCTCCACAGTCACTGCTCCTGCCACCACAGCTCAACATTCAACAAGTAATTATCCATGAGACGCACCAGTTTAGCTGAAGAAAAATACCCAAGTATGGCTTGGAGAATGTGAGGTGGCACATGAAGTGAGAGGCCTTATAGGGCAGGGTGAAGGTGCTGACACACACACACATGTACTATCTGCGCAGTTTTCCAGACATATTACTGTGAAGTACCGTTACCAGCAGACATCTGCAATGGCTCTGATTGAGATGAGCGAATAGGTAAAATCCCCACCCACAAAAAGAATACATTACAAACTGCATTCTGTAAGCCTAAATGACATGTCATAGTTATGATGCAAACCTATTGCTTTGTATTTATTGTAACCTCTAGGTGTGGGCTTTGAGTCTGCACATTTTAGGTCACCTATTTTAATCTGCCAGAAGAATCGCTTCCCTGACATGTCCTTTTGAGTTTGGTGTATACAGCATTTGGCTTAAGTGGAAGACAACACCACAGAGCATTTGTTTCCCTCCATAATTAACAGCAGGTGTAAATATTAATCTACCATGATTGTTCATGGCATCTTCACCATCATATCAAAGTCTACATTGTTAAACGGATGGCATATACAGTTCCTGGGGTCACTTGTACCTTTCCAGGGAAAATGACTGAGATTACGAATTCACAGCAATACTCTGGGAATAACTACAAGATCCTAAGCGCCAATGAAACGTTAATCTTGTCCAAGTTGGGCTATAGATGCAAAGGCATGTCTTTCAGAACAAATAAATCCACACAAGCACACGCAACGCTCATGAAAATAGTAATTAATTGCTGCGACTGCGGCTGAAACACTGTTGCATCTGCTCACGTATCCCAGATCAATGGCGTCACACTACTAAAAATAAGCGGCTGAGTTTTGACATGTGGAGTCAAAACAAACATTTTCCCTCGTCAAATGAAAACATGATTATAATCACGCTTGATCATCAATTAATGCACAACTGCTGCCGATACTAGAGACTTTATTCAAATTTCCTTCTAAAGGGCGTTCAGCCGTTCATGCCAAAGCGCTCATTCTTGCCAGCCATCATGACTGGAGCAGAGACAAACGCAGGCTCTGTGTGGAGACACGGAGAGAAAAAACCTCCCTCAGTTTAGAGCTCTCATCAAAAGGTGCCATTCACATCCATGCAAGGTTAAAAGCTAAAAGTCCCTATTATGTGTGTCAAAGGGGGGAAAAGGAAATGCTTGGCAACAGTTAGGGCAAACACACATATATGCTGAAAATGTCTTTTTTTTTTCCTCTCTCAGTGAATCTGAGGGAGGGAGGGAGGGAGGACGCACCAGTAAAAAGGTCAGCAAGTTAAACGCTCCTTAGATCTTACCTTTGTCACCAGGGCAACAAGAACAATTTTCTAAAACAAAATAAAGAGGAGAAAAGCTGGTCGGAAAAAAATGGACCGCTTTTATCCTGTTTCCGTGTATTTTTGACATTTATTACAATGCCATCATCACCGGGCATATGAGCAAATCAAGCCCATGCACAAAACATGGTTGTTAACTACGAGTCAGAAATACTGTGTCAGGTTTGCTGTACCATACTTTACCAAATGGATAATAGATGTACCGCACCGCATTTGGGTCTCTGCAAAAAGTAGACCATTTCTTTGGAAACCTCCTGTGTCTAATTCCCACTGAGAAGCTGGTGAGATAATAAACAAGGAAAGTCACTTCTCTCACACTGAATTGTGCCCTTCAGATTTCTGAATTCTTTCTCTGACAGATGGTGTTGTGGGTGCTTATGTCCAATTTGATTTGAACCAAAACGCAAGCCAAATTTATTCTGGCACTTTCTGCATGCTGCCAAATTTATACTGCCAGATTGAAATAACTGTGTGCAGGGCATGACATTGCGAGGAAGAACGTGAACAAAATTGTCACGGCAAGTGAGAAACTACGGGGAAAATAAAGAAATTCTCAGAGGACAGCCAAGACTGAGCAGCGAGAGCCGGCTGGCGTGGATGGGAAGGAGAAGGAAGTATAGACCTTACATAGGGGGAAAGTTCAGTTCTCTCTCACTCTCACCCAGTAACAGACTGATGAGCTCACAGAGGCTTATTCCTTTTTTAATCTACACTATATAGCTCAGTATCAGCTGACACGTGGCTGTCAAATTCTCAAGTACTACGTCTGCTTAGGTTTAGTGCCCAAACTTTTGATAAGCCATACAAAGGACACTTTCTAAAGAATACGGTGGCCTGATCAGAGCTGGAACAGAACAAAACAACACACCGATCTGACTTGGGTAGGAATGAACGATATCTGCCGTGTTACATTTATTTATCTAGCTTTAAATCAAATGTACACGTAGGAGTACTTGACTAAATCCCAGGTGGTGTTTGTTAGGGAAGGTCGTAGTACTGTTCCTCAATCAGCATAGTTTTATGTGCAGTGAATGGGCTTGGTCTAATCGACGTAGTTATCACCACCTGTGCTGACAAGCCATTTGGATGACTACCTTTTTGTTTTGGGCAGTTTTTGCCATTTTGCTCCCCCAGTCACATGATCATGGCCATGCACTAACAATGGAGTGCCACAGACTAGCACGTGCCTGCTCTGCCCTACCCGATCCCTTTCTTTCTCTGGTCAGTGATTTCTACTAGGAGAACATACTAAGATCCCAATGTCCACACACCACCCGGCATATTAGGGTGGGGGGACTTAACGTTCCTTACATACGCTCTGCTATCCCTAATGCACTATTCATTCAGCTGATCAGGAAAGGTTTTAAAAGCAGGACAGGTTAGAGTTTTCCTGTCAGAGATGCCTCGGTAAGGTCGGCCAAGACATATCTGTGCATCCTGTGTGCGCTGTGTAATGGAAAATGACACTTCCAATCTGTCTCATGGCAGTAACACACACGGAGAGCGTCGGAAGTGAGCGGCCCAGTCTGAGGAGAGCCGTCGTAGCCTCTGGCTCTGCTATCAACCATTTTCATTAGACAGCGTCACATCAAAAGAACACAATGTGTGAGCGCCTGGTGCATTAACTCAGTGGAGGAGTGTGTGAGCTAGCCACACACACGCACGGAAGACTACCTGCTGGCATGTGAACACAGACAAATACACAAAAAAACCCCACCCTATTTACACACAACACAAACAGTGGCGAAAACGCAAAATTGACAGGCACTCAAAAACTCGCTAACAGACACAAAGTGGGACAGGGTGTCTGTTAACATCCCAATCACTGTCATGCTGAAGTGTACTCTGGCTTTTGTCAAGGCAGCTGTCAGACTCACCCACCCATACACCCACACGCTAAAGCTTTTCATTTCGGGGCACCCCTCCTCCCCCCGCCGCCCCACCAACCCTGACCCTTCAGCGAGCGGTCATCTTAACTTCCTGTCACAATAGAACGCCTGTGGCAGCCGAACACTGTTATTAGTCGTTTAAAGAAATGGCTCCGCTGTCTCTGCCTCCTGATGGCGGCTTGACATTGTTTAGCACCTCACAATTTGTTTAGCATTCACAGACCCCGTACTGGGTCATTTTCTGTTCAGACATTTGACAAGCGAAATGACACATACTGATATGCAGATGTGCACAAACAGTCAAATTGGTCAAGAATGCGTGCCGCAAGGGTGTCTGAAACCTTCGCTTTCTTATCACAAACAAAAACACGTATTCATGCTGGATTAAGCTGTTCTCTCTGCACGCCACAAGCGTTTGATACGCTCTCTTTTCACTTAAGAATGGCTCGTATTGTCTAGCCCCTGTCGCTCCCAGATACTGCCTCCCATGTGAGAGCCATTACATGATTGTTAACAGGGCGAAAATAGCACAGCCAATAGGATAAAGCCTAGCTGGCCTGACCACACCTAACCTAGCAGAGCCCAGCCTGGCCCGGAGCAACCCAAGTTCTGTCCACTGGTACATCACATGGCTGAGCAAATTCTCCTCTTGTGTTCAAGGGGTAGAAACAGTGGAAGCTCGGGCTGCTACAAGTCAAAGCTTCGATTTCTTGATAAGATTGGTCATGGGAATAACTTTGTAATCATTCACCTAACTGCATCACCATTGCTTTGGCCATATGTGGTATGCAGGAATGCAGACTGGAACCGTTCCCACTGTCTTCTGGGTTCCAAACCACTTTTGATCATCTACGAATGCAAACCTGGTGGCAGAGGTAACCGTGCCACTTTAACATACTCAGCTATTGCAGGGCCTTTCGTTTAAATGAACTCATTTGTATATATATATATAATACAGTACAGTCTCTTTATTAGAATACAACCAGAGAATTCAGGACATTTGTATGCAGTATTAAAAACCACCCCAGAATAAAACAGCTTCTATAGGCTACTGTGCCAAGTATTTAGTGTGACCTCCCCTTACACTTAAGTAACAGCAGCACCTGGGAGCTTTACCAGGACTCCAAGTTGAACCTTCTACAGTCCAAAGAAACTTGATCAGGAATGGTCTTTTTGGAAGGGTAGCAGGGAAGAAACTGCTTTTTTGGGGAGGTCACACTGAATACTGAATTTTGAGAGCAGAAGACAATGTGTGTGTGAGTGATCACATATTTACTGCTTTCCTAAGATTTTTGCACAATATATATATATAAATGTCAAGTGTATATATATATATATATATATATA
>JAJAGP010000740.1:0-116770 GCA_025084515.1 Ancistrus triradiatus | reverse complement strand
GCAACTCACCCTCTGGCTCGCTCTTGATCAGCTCCTCCATCTTCCGCTGTTTCAGTGTGTCCACCACGTCGGCCAGGCTGCCTTTGCGTCTCTCTGGCGTGCCCAGAGAGGTGGCCGAGCCTAAGCCTTCATCTTGCTGTTGCTGTTTACAGGGTGAGGTAGAAGAGTTGTGCTGTGGGTAGGGACTCGAGGCCAAGCCTTTACTGTTCTCCAGCTCCTGACAGAAAAAAACACAAAGACACATAGCCAGGGTGAGTGCGTGTGTGTGTGCATGTGTGTATGTCATATATCATATAGTTGTGAGGACCAAACGGAAAACCTATCAATTTTGACTTGTGAGGACTGTTTTGCCAGTCCTCACTCCTTCATGTGCTGGAGATATGTATGAAGGGTGGATGAAACATCATGTGTATATAAGGGCTTAATGTTGGATTACAATTGTAAGATAAGAAAACAGCCAACCAGAGTGCAGACAGGAATGAACTGGCTCCATTAGGTCTTTTTAATCAACAGGATTGCAAATTTGAAAAGAAATATTCATTTCACTGTTTGTGGAAGAAACTTGTTACACCAGGCTCTCATTTTTCATGTTTGGCAAAACACAAATAAATCACTAAAAGACAAATACAGCACTTTAAGCATAATTAATATGAGTCTGAGAATTACATGGAGTCAAAGCAAATCCTCGGAGCTGAAGAGTGAAGCTGGGCTGCTGCATGAGCAATATGGGCTAGAACGCTCATTAATTGTTATCCGTAATGCAAGTTAACATAACGTTTCTGTCAGCGAGAGAGTCCACTTGCTTTAGGTACACCTGTTCAGCTGCTAGTTCATGTAAATAACTAATCAGCCAAACACATGCCTGCAACTCAGTGCATTTAGGCATGCAGACAGGCTCAAGATGACCTGCTGAACTGGGCATCAGAATGGGATAGAAAGGTGATTTAAGTGACACTGTACGTGGCATGGTTGCTGCTGCTAGGCGGGCTAGTCTTTCACAAACTGCTGATCTGCTGGGTTTTTCAGCCAGCTCTAGGGTTTACAGAGAACTTAATCGGAGAAAATATCCAGTGAGCAGCAGTTCTCTGGGCAAAAATGCCTTGTTGCTGCCACAGAATGGCCAGGATTGTTCAAGCTGACTGAAAGGCAACAGTAACTCAAATAACCACACGTTACTAGCAAGGTATAAGAGCATCTCTGAATGCACAACACATCAACACTTGAAGCAGATGTGCTGCAGAAGATCACACTGGGAGCCACTCTTCCACAGTGCATCATATTCTGATAGCTACTTAGGACAACATGCCATGTCACAAAGCTCAAATCGTCTCAGTGTTCCTGAACATGGCATGGACTCAACTGGCCTCCACAGTCACCAGATCTCAATCCAATAGAGCGCCTTTGGCATGCGGTGTTATGGGAGAGCCGCATCATGGATGTGCAGCCGACAAATCTGCATCAGCTATGTCATACCATCATGTCAATATGAACCACAACCTCTGAGGAATGGTTCCAGCACCTTGTTGAATCTGTGGCACGAAGAATTAAGGCACTTCTGAAGTTGACCGCTATACCAAACGGGAAGGCAGGAACAAACTTGCATCAGTAACTAGGAGGATAAATTGGTAAAAATTCAAATGCTTTTAATGCAGATGCTTCAATGATTGCAAAATGGGAGGTTGAAAACAATACGCTGTTCAAAATGTTAAAGCCATAAGGACACTGTCACTAGGCAACTGAGCAATATGAATGGCCAGAAACTTTGTGACTGACTGACTGAGGCTAACTGCTACTATACAACCATCAGGGAATTAGTCTGAACGATGATCAGGCACAGCGACAGCGGAAACAACGCACAAGAGTGGTGCATATTAAATGTACAGATGTAATGGTAAATTTTTAAGAACAGGTTCAGAACCACAGGTTGCAAAGCTCAGGATTAGCACCGACCTGCACAGGGGCTGCCATTTTCTGAGCAAAATTGTAAATCTGAATTTCCACGACTGAGTCTTGAACCCGACCCTGTTTGAACAAACTATTACAGGTCTTACATGACCATTCAAGCTGCAGACAATACAACACACACAGACACAGACACACACACACAGTGCTGGTACCTGGCTTTGACCCAGATTACCGGAACTCTATTGTGAAGTTTAATTACAGGAGGACTCAGGTATTTGCACACAGGGTCAATAGTCCATATCCAATGAGCAGAGTTAATCTTTGACTAATCAGCTTCTATTATCGAGTGCACCGGCACAGACAATGGCTTTAGTGAAGTGGACAATAGCTTAATCCCATAGAGGCCAGGTTTAAAGTCTCATATTTGGAGTCAGATGTTACACTCCATATGGCCAGAAATTCACCAATGTGCAATAATAAAAAAAACATAATAATAATAGAGTCTGAGCAAAAGAAAATCCTACAGCGTCTGTGTTAAGTAATCTGTTCCTCTGCATGACAGTCTTTTATTAATAAAGTGTGCAGGGCATATAATGATTAACTGAGCACTATGGACTGAAGCCAGCTGCACAGTTTGGTTGCATAAGATTGCAATAAAATGATCTTCAGTAACGACAGTGTGGATTCTATTGGTCTGGAGCTCCTTACAGGAACACTGGGGGCAGGGCTGGAATATACACTAAACAGGGCCGTGTATGGAAATGCAACACCAACAAATCAAACCAGTTCAATAGGTAAAATATCTAGCACAATTTTAAGAGGAAAACTGATGGCATTTGTGAAGGTATGAAGGTGTTTACTTAGTCAATTCAGCCTCATAAAGATGCCCTTTCACTCTCGTCTCCATACAAATAAAACGTACAAATCTGTAGTTAAAGAGGCTTTAAATTGATATGACACGGATTTTCGTAATATAACTACTCTTAGCAGGATGAACGTGGGTACACACGTGGTGGAAATTAGACTGATAAACTGCTAGTAATATAATGATGTACATCAGAACTGGTACTAAAGCCCCTCTGCTTTATACCAAAGTGAGATTAGCAGACGGATAGTTGACCAACTAAATTCTGTGATGATCAACATCCATTAAAATGCTAACGACACAATAACCCAAGCTAATGAGACCAATTAATGAATTGCTCTTTTGAACAGTTTATAAATGTAGTAGCTCCAGTGGCTCAGTGATAAACATGAAATGTTAGATCCTGAAGCAGAACAGCACAATAGTTTATTCATCTGCGGTCACCAAAAGGAACACACAGTTGCCTAAAATGACTTCATTTTGATGCACTTGAAATATGTTCAAATAAAGGAACAATTGCTAGCATGCAATCATGTCTGTAATGTAGTCCTTCAATTAGTTTAAATTAGACAGGGGACAGAGAGACAAAGACAGTGCCGTGTCACAGAGCCACTGACCACATGCTTTAATTAGTTTACATCACTGATAAAACTCTGTGATCTCTCATTATAATTTGATTAAAATCAGATTTGATTTTATTAGACATGCGTGTGGAATTTATTCCAGGGCTCACACATTTTATTCCCATGACTACACACACGCAATTGCACGCAAACACACACAATGCGGTGCAGAAGTCAACACAGTCAATAATTCATCCTGGGGGACTTCTCAGCACTCCGAATAAATTAAAGGCGCGCTGGTGGAAGGAGGTCAGATTCATTCATTCATAGCCATCAGATATCTAGTTGGCTCTTGTGGTCTTGTTTATGCTTTCTTCTGAACCGGCTTTTGAAGTCTTCGGGTGGATGGATAAGCTGTTCTGATTAACTTCCAAATGATTTTATTCCTAGTCATTTTAGAATATCCTAAACAGTTCAAAATGTGCTAACCCAACCTGAAGAGGGATGAAGCATAACACCATATACTGTCATCACATGGCCAGATAAGGGTACAAGACATTCTGCTTATTACCTTTTTCCAAGAGGATAATAATGAGAAAGGTACATTGAGAATAATGCAATTAAATATCCATTTTACTTTGGGACCCCAAAACAAGGTGCCACTGTTCTATTGCTAGCTTCCGTTCCCTTCCCTGAACCTCTCCCCAGAACTTCGGAAGAAAAATATACCTGTATTATTTCTGACACGGTTGTAATTCACTAGTGATTAATGACATGATCTTAAGTTCAAAATGGATTTCCCCATGTGCCAATTATGAGGAAATATATTTCTGATCTTTAACCTTATCCTCTGATGTGCCTATCAAAAGCTCAGACGGGGGGTTGGCACTCTCATCTGATCTCTGCTTCCTGGATACTCTAGTTAGGCTGTTTTAACAGGGATTAAGACGATTCTGACATCAAGTCTGATGACCATAAAAAGCGAGGGATTTCGGAGGGGGGCAAAGCGAGGCAGAGACAGAAGTGAAAGGGAGAGAATAGAAGGCAGTTGCTCCTCGGCTGTGACTCTGCCTACATTTACTATGTCACGCATCTTAAACATCCAGTCACACCTGTCACATCCAATCTATCTAATCCACTGCCTACTTAAAACCTGCAGTGTCGCCTCAAATGTCTTTAAAACAAAACAATTAGAAATGCAGGGAAATAGTCAACTCCTTCTCAAGTCACCCAGAGTGACACTAAGTCTTGGACAGATGAAGGGTCAACCCAAGCAGTCTCGGACCATTTAATCCTCCTGTTCAAGCTGACAATCAATTTGGCACTCTGGCACAGATGACGTCACTTTGATGTGTGCCGCTCTCCTTTTAATCCACAGTGCACAACAAATCTATCTTACGGTCTATATTTAGGTTAGATGTCCTCCACTGAGCGTACGCAACAAAGTCCGACACCAAAATACAAGGCATTACACCAAAACCAGACTGCACGTGCGTGAGACACGGTAAATGATGAAAATGTCCTTATGCTAAATTACTTCTGTCTAATCAAACACACTGCCCAAACGCTATAAGGAAGAAACCTTGGGAGGACCAAGACTCTAAAAGGGGACCCATGCTCCTTGGGTGGCGTGGACGATGAACTTAAGAATGAAACTAATTTATCTACTGTGGTAGCCTAGCGGGTAAGGTACTGGACTATGGACGAGAAGGTCCAGGGTTCAAATCCCACCTCTGCCAAGCTGCCACTGTTGGGTCCTTGAGCAAGACCCTTAACCCACAATGGCTTGGATTGTAAGACAGTACCAACTGTAAGTCGCTCTGGATAAGGGCGTCTGCTAAATGCTGTAAATGTAAATCTATTTAGACTTGTCAAATAAGTCTGTAGTACTACAGAGACTAGTAAATAGTTATCACAATCAGAGTTGGATTCGGTCATGGGACTGAGACAGTCATGACAAAGTGGGCTTTTGTCTCACAACAGAGCAACTTCAATGAACAGTTACATTTCCCTCACAGTTTCTACTATAAGATGACACTCATTTACCTCAAAGCCATTTTCATAACTCTATTTTACCCACCTTGTAGTGCCACTAATTATGGAGTGGGCCATAAATGTGGGTTTGTGTGAGTAAGTACACATCAGATATTTACCAAACGTATAAAACTGGGTCTGTATGTGAGTGGGGGGTTCTGTGTATTTATGTGCCATGTGCCTGTGCAATGTGGGCGGTTCTGGTTTTAGTTGTGCAGATGTCAATTCTCGCATGGAATGCCGGAAACAAAGTGCAAGTGTCTTCTTCCCTGCAGTCTGCCTGCTGATCCCCTTACTGCTGCAGCACGGTGACAGAATTAAACAACTTTTGTCTTCTTAAGCTCATCTGTGACAGGAGCACATTTAAACACACTTTAACTCTTGCCAAGAAAACACTGTTTTTCGCTGGTTTTTTTTCCACCCATCAGCCAGCACAGATGACACCATTCCTCCAAATGTGCTCTCACTCGCTCGCTCTCTCTCTCGGAGCATCTCTCCATCTTTCACACATGATGTCTGTCTGTACAAAGATATCACCTGAAACTCTTTAGGTTCACGGCTTGTGTGTCGAGACTGAGATCCGGGTGGCGTGGGCGATTTGGCAAAAATATTATTTCTTCAAATTCGAAGGCATTTATATTATGGACAGTATGTATAATGACATTTAAGTACCAGCACAACTGTGATGTTGCACGCGTCCCAGTTTGTCTCTTCCGATACAAATTAGATACCCGAGTACTGCTCCGATATCAGTTGTTTATAAATGTGCTTTTAAAAATGTTGTACCTATATCTAACACAAGGCTGTAACAAAAGTGTAATAGGAGTAATAATGAAAATTCAACAGAATGAAGAGCAGGAATCCAGAGTACCGAATCTATTGGCATTAGTAAAGGGGCCTTGACAAACTTAATAACACCTTAATAATAAATAACACACACACTCACACACACACACACACTGGCAACTGACATCAGATTCATTTCTGATCCCCTAAACTCAAAGTAATATTTCCCTTTCTTAGACTTGGAATTTCCTTTCTCTTGAATGTTTTATTCAACTTCATTTTTATGTTCCTCTTTCCTTTATCCTATTAACACAGTCTACACCACCTTTTTTCTCATTCTTGATACTCTTACATTATATCTCTCTCCCTCTCTGTCTGCTTCAGATCTTTTAGTTGCTCTATTAAACGTCTTTCATTTATTCAGTTCCTCTAATACATGTCTCTGCTTCACTGGGACTGATCTCTCTCCTGCTTTCTTTCTAACCTTTTCCAAAAGCACACTGAGACAAATAATTGCTGCTACCAGTGGCATCTTACAGAAGACACTGCAATACATGCCCCAGCATTTAGCATTTTTAAAACGGACTCCTGTGGGTTTAGCCAGGACCCCAAACTGTTGGTGGAGATGGTGGCAGCCGATTTTGCATTCAAAAATAAACATAAAGTCCAGGTAAACATTTAGAACATGTGGTATGTAATGACAGTGGTGACGGTGGAGCAGTGCTTAGTGTGTCAGCTCACAGCTCCAGAGACCCCGGTTAAAGTCCTGACTGCCTGCTGCCTGCACGGAACCTGCACATTATTGAGCACGTGCCCTGATACCAGGATATTCATTCATATTGCTAAGGCTTCAAACCAAAAACACAAGAAGTGCTATAGTTGCTTATTGTCCGCAACCTAAAAAAGATATTTAAAAAAAGGGTTTGAATTCTAATACAATCATTTACATTTCATTGCAAATGATCAGAGGATGGTGGTATAATTATGAGTCTATTCCTTTGTATGTAATGCTTTTAATAAACTGGATATGTACGAGTTCCAATTTAGTCAAAGCAGTCATTACTTTATAAGCATTTATCAAGCTACTTCACTACATGGTGGAAAAGTTAGTAACATGGTTTCAATTCAACTTTTAAGCGTCACTTAAATTAGTGCTTTCCATTTAAATCAAATAACTAAATGACACGATCAGCTCTGTTTAAGCAAACAAACACATATACACAGTCCGATGTGCAGCCTCTCATCATCCTGTGTTGTCTTAAGCCTGCAGTTGTTGATTAAGGCTTATATAGCTCAGGCTGGCTCAACCATGCTACTGTCAGTCCTGATCCTACAACGCGCACACACACACACACACACACACACACACACACACACACACACACACACAGTCTTGGGGACTTTCCACTGACATAATATTTCTGTAGCTTAATAACACTTCACCCACACCTATAACCACAATAACCAAAAGAAAAACTTTTGGCTCTTTTGGTTTTTCAAATAAAAGTTAAAGTTTTTGTAAAAAAAAGCACATCTTTTCCTTGAGGGGACCACTTAAATGGCCCCAAAAGGTACAACATGTCAGAAGTTTATATCTTTGTGGGGACATAATCAAATAAACACACACACACACACACACACACACACACACTTCATAGTACCCACCTTCTCTCTCAGAATTCAGCTTCTACAATCATACCCAATAGTGTAATCTTCACCCTTGCCCAAAATATGACTACTATTTGTATTCACGTTTGATTAACTGCCCATTTTCAGCCACTAATTAACAATTCAGCAACTATTTGTTCAATAGGAAGGGGAGGCTGGGAGATCATCGCCCTTAGCCAGCCCTGTCATGGACTGCCTTTCTTCACAAAAGCGGAATTAAAATGTGAGAGATCATACATTAAGCTGACCTACTGCGTGTCTTTGGGACCTGGAGGAAACCCACCCAGCCACAGGAAGAACATGCAGCCATGGATCTCTGGAGTTGCGAGGCGTCAGCGCTAACCACTAGGCCCATCTCTGCCAGGCTACCACTGTCGGGTCCTTGAGCAAGGCTCTTAACCCACAACCGCTAAGACAGTATCAGCTGGAAGTCGCTCTGGATAAGCATAGCATCTGCTAAATGACATAAATGTACATGAACTAGGAATCCCTAAAATGTTCTCTAAAATGTTGGCTGGCTATAAACTGATTTCAGCATTTCCAAGGCAATAAAATACTGCATGTATAGTGATGTGGAATTTTTGGAACAGCAAATAAATCAACCGGTTCCACCCATCCCAGCTGGTTCCGATGCCAGTGTTGTCACCTACTTATAAAAGAAGCTTCAAATGCACGGCCCTGAAAAGTGTTCAACCTGAGCAGCGCAGCAGGTGATTAGAGATCAAATACAAACTCTGCAGGTCTGCAGGCGCCCCACCTTCCAATGTGTCACACTCGGCCCTGCTGCAAATGCAAGGCACAACGGAAGTAGGGCATGATCCCTGTGTCTTGTAAAGGGCTTTCAGTAGTGCTATCAGTGGTGTGAGTCACTAGTTAGCGGATTCCGCTAACAGTCACGAGTTCCTCATCACCCGTGTCCATTTTGAGCGTCTTCCCTCGTTCGCGGAGTAACGAAGCCCTAGCTATAATACCATCAACAGTCAACTCCTTCGGGAACGCGCGCAATCCGGCGGCAGCTCGCTATTTTTAGCGGAAGCGCGCGCCGGCTGGGGATGAAGAGGTCAGCGGAGTGGAGGGGACGCGCCGCCGCGGTAATTTACCGTGACAAGATAAAGCCGGTAATCTTCTCTCACTTCTCTCTCTCTCACACACACACGCGGAGACTTCGTCGAGTCGTTTTTACACTTCCGTATCAGCCAGTCCAATTTGGCGTGACTGAGCTCCCCTTCGCTAAATCCCGCTCGCTCTCCGCACACACGCGCGCGTGCCACTCACCGCCGACCGGATTGACGCCGCGGCTCAGAGAAACTTAGCCGCTCTTCACAAAAAAATCCGACACACGGATGGAGTCTGCGCCATTAATCCACATTAAATAAGCGGCTCTTCTCTTATCCCGTTTCTCCTCATCTCCGCGCCTTTTTTCCGCTGCCACGTCTGTCATGTCAGCGAGGGACGGAGATAAAGGACGCACCTCAAACTCATGGCGTACTAAATATTACACCAATATAGCATTGCACTGGGGTTACAGCCAGTGTAGCTGCTGCTTTAGCCCATGAATAAGTGGTGTTAGGAGGCTCTACGGGTTGGCAAGCCGTCGGCGGGTTTCACATTCGTTACGGACTGGCACGTGTGACCGAGCAGCAACAGGACTGCATTTAAGTCACCATATATTCACACTTTTATTAATGTTATTTTTATTAATTAGCTCTATTTTATTTATTCCCTCATTACACCTTGTTGCACATTATGCACTTCATTATGCACTTCGTGTTGTGGACCATATTTCTGAAGCATAGCCCATCCATTCCAATGACAAATTCCATATTATCATGGAGAGACGATATTAAGTGATACGTTTGAGTAGAATTATTTTGCTCAGGATGTCCTAACCGCTAAGTTTTCAGAGCTAGCCCACAAATCAATTCTGTAGCATAATACCAATGGATAAGCAAAATCAGTTTAAAGTTGTTATTTGGTGTCTTCTGTGTGTGAGAGTTGTGAGAGAGGGCACAAGCACTTCCCCTTGCATCATTTGCACTTCTGCTGACAGCAACTGGAATATACACATTTTGGCAGGCATTTGGTCAACAATGGTCATTATGATGTTCTTATCTGTAAGAAACAATCCTGTAGTCAGGCAACCTGATACCTGCTCCTGGCGTTTGGAGTAAATTATATGAAACGTTAAATATGTGTAGCCACCGATTAAAAACAGTTAAACTGCTTATTTAGGTGACCGCATCAATAAGACTACGCCTATGAAACATTTAAAAGTAAAATCTGGAAATGAACATAAGTATAACAATGTTAGCCCTGTAATGGCGTTACTCTCAATAACTGTTTCTATTCTTTCTATAGCTAGCCAAGTTTACGAATAATCGTAGCTGAATTGTCATGGTTCATATCGTATACCTGTTTATTTTAGATGCTCTAGATAAGCTTCTTATGATTTATTATTCATCCAGCAATGCATATTAATATGAAAGCCTCACACCTACCTTACAGTAAACCATCAACACACTGATAATAGGTCTGATTAACAATGCCTGTTCCCACAGAAAATTCCACACCTGTGTCCATAGACTGTGTGTGTCTGTGTGTGGTGAGGGGTGGCTGTGACGAGTCAACATCCACCATCAAAACGACATGGTGTACCTTACAATTAAAACACACATTAAATGTGCTGCATTTAAAGAGCAACATGTCTCGTTATATGTATGTAATGTTTATGTGTGTAATTTGTGATACAAAATGAACAGCCCACCCCAGGACCGGTCAACAAAGCACCCCCTGGAACCTCTTTTGTTCAAACCCTGGCTAAGACCCTGACAGTAACCATCAATCCCGTGCACAAACACACAAACTATTCACATAAACGAATGACATAACTTGACAGTGGCCCATGAATCTTGTTCAACAATATAAATTGGGATTATTACAATAATAATCATACGTTTAACATGTCGGTTTTAGGGATTTTATAGGAATAGTCAAACTTAATGTATTAGTTCAGATTATGTTTCGTAAAAACTGATTCACTGTTTTCCAGAGGCACAGATTCTCAAACTTGGCCTACAGGAAATATAGTATGGAAATCAAAATCATGGGACAACCTGAGCCACACACACACACAAATACATAGACACCCCTACAAATAGGTCAGTACAACTCAGTCAGCAGCACCCTTTCATTTCCATAGACAATTCTAAACTCGTACAGAGCAGGAGACATTAACAGAGTGCTCTGTATATCTGCTGTGGCCAGATCCAATCAGCGTTACCGATTCTATGAACTGTGCTCCAAAAATATGTGCAATTCATTCAGTCTGACCCAAAGAGCATGCCGGTCCTGCTGTCTGGCTCTGACATAACCATATCATGATAGGCATCTCCTAGGTACAACGGATAAATTCTATTCTTTTATGATAAATATTGTAACATTCTTATGTATTCGTTTATTTATTTTGTCCTGTGTTTATCCATTGTTATCAAAGCTATTATGGTCACAATTCCTATTTACTTTTCCTTGAATTATTAAAACAAGAAAAAGGTGGTGTGCATTGTAGTGAGATTGTGGTACCCAACTCTATACAGCCCACTACACGAGGATCTGCATGCACTGAGGGTGGGGTCAGGGTGACTGACAGGTGGTTGACTGCAGAACTAAAATGTGGGCATAGCATTTAGAGGAATGAGGCCGGGCCTACTGTGTTGCTGTGTAGTGTTGGTGGGCTGTATGGGGCACGCGGTGAGCTGCAGTATGAGTTCAGAGGCAGGTGAATGACAGCATGTCCATCAACCTCGTCATCGTCCAATCGCTGTCTGCTTGTCGCCATGACTACCTCTCCATCTGTTCCCCCATATGGAGAGGCTGGTCGCTTGGAAGACATCCTGGAGAAAGACAAAAAGGGAGAGAGAAAGAAAATGAGGGTAAGTGTAAGCCTTTCTGGAAAGGGACAGCGTTGTTTAATCAGGAGGGACAATGACAAGTGAGTTAGACACACACACCTGAGCACATACACACATCCCTGTACATCATTATCAAGGATGCGGCTTTTCAAAGAGGAAGCCTACACACCACGTCCATTATCCCAGACTGAAGAAAGCACTTTTCTTGACGAACACCATACACTACATGTCTTATTTATTTAACGTCACATCAGCACCAGTGGCTGTAGGACAGGACACGGGTATACCTACACTACACAGGCATATTAGAGGGACCACTTAACCGAACAAGTCTTTGGGTTGGCTCGTGGGAGGAACCAGAGTACCAGGAGGAGAACCCAGATGAAATCAGGAAGAGCATGCAAACTTCACACAGGCGGAGTCTAAGGTCGGAATCAAACAGAGGATCTACAGAGCTGTGCAGTGACCTCACTAACAGATTGTGCCACCGTGCCACCCCAGTACACTACACTCCTGGACAAAAAAATGAACTAAACCTAAAATTGCAAAATATTATGTTTTTAATGGTCCTAACAACAAATAACTGGTGAGAAAATGACTAGGAAACTGCAGTCCTGAGACCTGTGCCACAATTTGCTCATCACTGCTGCACTTACATAATCTTCTTCTACACAAAGGTAAAGTCATGAAAAGGTTTAAATATTTGCTACAAAACTCTTAAGTGTTCAAAATCTTCCAAAATATCTTCTGTGTGGTATTTTGTAAAAGATGAGTCAGCAGTTGGTAACCTGCCACCACTGATGCAGCCCATCACATGCTCTCGAACCACGAGTGACAAATAGCTACAGGTAGAGAACTACAATAAGCAGTCTCATGAAACCCTAGGTGAACAAAATCTCCAACAAGAAGCCAAATGTCACGCAGGGGTAGCTGTCAGGAACCACAGAGCTGGTCTTCTTCAGGTCAGCTCCAGCTGCTCTGAAATGTACAAGACCCTAATGGCAGAGCAAATCCCTATTTCGCTTTCGGCAATAAAGACAATAGGTCAGTGTTGCCAGAAACAAAGAGAGATGACCACCTGCTGAAATGTTTAGTTCTGTCAGCAGAATTCTAGACCTCAGGAAACCTCTTTTGAGAAGATCAGCAAGACAATGCTTCTGCTCAAACTGAGAAGTCCATCAGGCTCCTGCTTTGGCCTGGTCTAGATGTGAACCCTACAGAGATGATTTGGTTTCACATTAAACATACTAACTGGAGAAAAAAAA
Organism: Ancistrus triradiatus; assembly: GCA_025084515.1. NCBI lineage: Eukaryota > Metazoa > Chordata > Actinopteri > Siluriformes > Loricariidae > Ancistrus > Ancistrus triradiatus. The sequence continues at coordinate 103,776 of JAJAGP010000740.1, read as the reverse complement.
TGTATTTACTAAACCTTTTGAAGCCATTACAACTGCGTGGTTTTCTTTCTGTTAAAATCTGTCCGCAGGTTTAACCACAATACTTAGACATTTAGAGAAGAGGGAAAGACTATCCCATATTTAGCTACCTTACCTATTTGCCAAATTCTTGCTCATTTCCTGACCACTTGTTTGCTGTTGAGACCATTCATAATTTAATATTTTGCATTTGTGTGTTTGGCCCTTTGTTTGACCAGGAGTGTATATGAGCAAATTCTAACTAGAACCCCTGAAAACAATTATGGAATCACCACACTTAGATGGTGTTCATCAAGCTTTTTTAATTTGTAGAAAATCACAAATATGACATGAAACAATTTTTCTTTAACAAACTCTGGCTTTGTGAAGCTTGTCTCAAACAAAAATAATCCAGATCAAATAGAGGGAAAGATTGTGGAAGCATTCAGTGTTGAGGGAAAAATATGGAGTCATCAACCAAATAAATAAATTAATTAATTAACTAATAACCATTAGAATATTGTTGCTCCTCCATTTTTGTTTTTAATTCCACAATACATTTGCGATAAGATTAAGATCCAGATATTTTGCTAGCCATGATACTGTGCCTTTTCTGAAGAAAAACACTAACAGTCCTTCTCCTATAACTAGGGTGTATCGTCATCCTAAAAAGTGACCTCACCATCGATAGCATGAGAAAAGTGTATAGGTTTTTGCCTCAACATTGAGGGATTCCATAGTTTATTCCTCTACTTGTTCTAATAAAAATGCCATTCATTTAAATAATTGAATTTATTTATTTTAGGTATGATTCACTGATGTTCAGCTATTAAACAAAAAAGCTTCTTATCATACATGTGATTTGTTTATTTATTACAAAGCAAAAAAGCTGAATGAACATCCACCAAGTGTGGTAACGCCATCGTTTTTGCTACGGTTTGTAACATTGCATTTGACAGTACTTAGAATGGCAAGACAGGCCTTTTTATTATCAGAATTATAAATATTATATTACAATTATATTACACATTATGATTATGTTTAATCACTGCATGCTGGATCACATTATTATTTTTTGGCAAACTCAATCAGTGCATCAAAATAACGTTGTTGTTTTTTGGCATTAGTGCAATTTCAAAAATGTCAGGTGGTGGGACTGTAGATACACTTACGACAGTTCATTAAGACATATTAAATTCTGCATAAAACAGACTGGTATGAATCAGGCCATATAAAAAAGCATTAGTAAACTTCAGATGTTTTCCATGAGGGTTATTTGGTATGCTTTAGAAGAGACTGGGCACGGTGTTGCATCAGAAGGAAGAACCACAGGTCTTGTGGCATACTGACTATACCAGCAGCCTCTACACAAACACTCATAAAACTGTTATGATCCCTCATAACTGGTTCAGTTTACACTGGAAGGTGATATGACCACAGAAAATGATGTGTAGAAAAGATGACAAATTCTTTTGTAAAACAATTGCACTACAGCCAAATGTAGCTAGTATAAAGAGCAGTGTAAACAGGTTTACATTAAACACCCTTTAACTAGTGTGTGGTTAACCACATGACATGCTCCGTGTGGTGACAACGGATTATCCTGTTTAAAATACCTTCATACCATTTAAAAGCTTTGACACGTATTAATATATGAAACAAATTACTGCTGATACAAGGCTACATGGATCTGCATTGGGCATATGATTAGGAAATTGCATGAACAATATACGGCTTTTAACTGCATTGCCATGAATGTATTTAAAGGGACAGAAATGTAGCTTCCAACCACTCAACTGCAGTTTCCACTTACTCCAAATACAAAGTTTATGTTGTGTGTCAGCTGATAAAACACATCTGCTGACATTACCTGAGAGAACAGTCTGGAATATGGGCCACTTTTATCACAGGGCCTGATACCTTGAGAGGCAAAAAGACATTTATTAAATGAACATTCTCTCTCTCTCGCTCAGAGAAAATGAATATGCTCTTGTAATGGGATTTCATCTGGTTGACAGCATTTTCTGAGTGCTTTCAGAGACACTTTTCAGCCTTGGAGGCCAGTGCTACCATGATCCTGGGAATAAACTTTTTCAAACAGGAAAGTCCATCTTAGGTCTGAGTCTGCCACATTGATTGCATTGTCATCTAATCATAATTACTTAGGCTAAACGATATTATTTGCTATGAAAATGACACAATTCAGTGTTTTCATAGAAAATATGTGATCATCCAAGCAGAATGTGTACCAACCCATTATCAATGATTTCCACTGTGATGTTATTTCATGAACATTATTTTCAGGAAAGGCCTTTAAACTATTAGAACATATAAGTCATGGGCTAACTTTGTTTTGTCACCTTTAATCTTTGTCCGCCACAAATCTGTATTTACTAATGTTCCCACTGAACACTGTTAATAGGTCTTGCAAACTAACTTTTTATCTGTGCCATGCCTTCTCTTGGTATTAGTCTGAACGGCAGACATGAACGTAATTTTCTTACACATTAAATGTCAATAAAATAATGTATATATGGCATAGATGCATTACTACATGACTATCAGGCTCGTAACAGCAGTGATTTAAATGCTGCATTCATAGCAGATCTTTTTAATCAAACTCAGTCGGCACACGTGGAACATAATGCAAACACGTGCTATAACAAGGAGTGGTACGACTGCACATGCTGAGAATCTATAACGTCGGATTAGATTCACTGAAAGCAGTGGAATAGTGATGACTGAAGCTTCTGTCTTAGCAGTAGCACAATGTAAAGCGGCAGAGTATCTTCGCTGGCTGAATTAACACTTTCTCTCGATATCATCCACAAAGAGAGGTCATATCAGAGAGATCACATGGCTATCAGTCCAGTATGAAACTAGAGACCTGTTCAAGGCAGGGCGGAAATGGCATTAGCCAGCGTAATAGGGATAATATGGTAAATAACTATAGCCACAATGTAATAATTCAACAAAACGTAGGCCAGGTAAAAAAGCAAAGTAGCAACACAAACTAGGGCTACACAATATTTAATGTCCTTCCTTGTACTAATATGGAAGAAACCATTTGCAAAAATATAAACCAAGCTTTTTTTGTTATACGTTGTGTCCATTAATACATAAAAAAAATACATCAATTGTGGTCAAATCCCTTACAATTGCCAAGCCCCATTGGTCCTGCCTAATAAGAGATTGTCCACCTTATGCCACAAAACTGCTACATCAAGCGAATTAAATGTTGTATAGTAATTTACTGAGCACTAGGGTTGAGGTTCTCCAGTCTGAAACCACGTACAGTCAGGCCTCTGTGTTCACAGGAATCCAGCACTCACACGGACACCGACTTCCGCAGATGCTTATGTCCCTTATATAAATTGGCTTAGCATTTGCCTATAGATCTCTAGACTTATATTTATACATTTATTATAAGGTGTATGAGCACCCAAAATGGCATTAAGCTTCTCTGGAACATTCCGAATTAAAAATGGAGCTCAGCTTTGGTACTGTCCAGCACGGCATCTCAGCTTCTTCAATCAGAGGTTACGTCTGAATGCACACTATATATTAAATATTCTGTAAAGCTGTAAGAGCAATGATCCCTTATATATATCACTGGTAGTCACCACATGACCTCAGTTCTTAATTCCATACATGCCTTGTCACTATAACTTGCCCCACGCCACACTGCCCAATAGTCACCGCTCTGCCTGTCACCGGATCTCATCAGGTTTCCTTCAAAAATGATCAATTTGGTTCCAGCGTGAAAGCGAGTCTGCAGTTCTCTTTTAACAGAGTTCCTATTAGTTTACACCCTGCAATCTGTACATTGTAATATACTGCAAGTTTCATCTCAACCACAATTTGTGGCAGCTACGTTTGTTCATACCGCACTGTCATGCCAGTACAACCACAAGCCCTAAAAGTGCTATGTATGCCAGGACTACCTTACTGAAGTGTGTGTGTGTTCAGGCGTACTTAAATAAGTAAACAGGTATGCTTGTGCACATGTGGTGTGTGTGTGTCGGTGGTGGGGGTTGAGTCGTCCTGAAGCTGTGCTCATTCACACTGGGGCAGTAAAAGCAGTGGCTGCAGCTGTATAAACTCGGCGGCGGCACACAGCCTATCTACAGCACCACCGGTTTGTGTTTATTCGGCCTCCTTTCATTCTTACACACTGAGCCCCTTTGTTTCATACACACATGTGGACACATCAACACTCACACCCCAACCCTCTCGCTCGATCACCTCACAACATTTTTCACACTTTTCAAAAGAAAACAGACGTACACATTTTAGGCAAGGAACAATCAAACACGTAGCACAATGTCTTAATATATCGATATCTGACACACTTTTGTTAGGTGCGATGGCTTTTAGTCAATGTACGAAACTTACTGGGAGGGTAAATAGTTTTTGTACCAATAAGAGTCCCCATAAGGTGGCTGCACTGATTCGTCGGTGCTTTGGTCCTAACACACACACACACTGCGCTCATCAAATGGATATTTTCTCACAGCGCCAGCAGACCCGCCGTCCAGCCTCGGCCCATACACACACTGCCCATTTCATTCAAGTTCACGTCTGAGGAGCATACAGCATGATTTTTCTGTACACACACTCCACGTCCTCTTCAGCGCACTGACACGAGCTTTTCACAATGCCTCTCGAGCAATAAAATATCTATTCTCCTCCAAGCTTCTGATGTATAATTACTATAGGATTCTGCTCACCGGGTCAGCAGGTTATAACAGCTAGTTCTTCTATAGTTGGCAGACCTGCGCTCAACGAGTGCCCGTACCAAGCATTCATAGCATCCAGTCATGTTGGAACTAAAAAGAAGGGGCTTTATTAAGTAGATAAATTGGCAGAGAAGCTGGTCTCTGAGGTCATAATTAGTAACCATTAGCATAATTTCACTCCATCCTTCTGTAGCTGTCATAAAGCCTGGCCTGCCAAACAGACACACGTACACACACAAGCACACCCTCCAGAAACACACACACATGCACAGCCACATAACTGTAGGCATACACTTGTAACAACAGCAATTTTCACCTCGCTTTGCTTACGCGGCCACGCACCAGTCATGAGTGAGCGCTCTTCACGTAGACTGACCTATATATTGGCAGATTAGACACTGGGGCTTACCACAAGAGGGCATAAAGGTGCTTCCCCTGCTGCTCTATAAGAAGGCTGTCAGAGGCTACTTTTGGGTAGCATACCTCTTGCTGAGAGGTCTTTGGCTGCTAGTTGTTCTGTCAAAGGCCCTGGGAACCTCCTAAGGGTACATGGAATCATGGAAATAACAGGACGTTTTAAACCAAAATCTGTCTGTCTCTGCCAAGAATCTAAAAATGGGTCATCACTGGACCTTCCAGCAGGACAGTGACCCAGATCAACACAAAAATCCCCCAATATAAAGCCCATCGAAAACCTGCGGGGTGAGATACAATTTTCTCACATTCTCTGCCTTGTGTCATCCAAGCTTGTAAGAGGTTCCTTTTTTTAGAGGTTTTATTAGCAAGTGAGGTTGTACAAACTATTAAACACATTTTTTCTTTAATGAGGAATTTATCTCGAGCTCAATTAATTTAAATTAAAGGTTCGATTTTCTAAATATTTCAGTGAGTTTAAGCGAAGTCTCCAAAAGCTGAATTTCCTAGCACTCCTTTTACTTATCATTACCAGGGGTGTCAATAACTGGAAGGGGCCTGTGACCAGTAACTGCAGCCACACTGAGTCGATCACAGCATGGCTTTGCCGATTCATAGCAGGTCAGAAGGCTAGCCTGCCAGGCTAAGCCGTTAACTCTCTTGGCTAATCGGTAGCTGGTAATGGTCCTCTTACCCACCCGTCCCCTGGCTGTGTGCGCTAAGCTGGCATTTAAGCCACACTTTTCTGTTATGATGCTGATTGAAAGCCTTGCTAAAGACTCTCTAGTGTCACATACAAGCATTTTGTTAATCGGACAAATGTAGCCTCCATTAACTATCTCAGAGGGGTCGTGCTTTAAATACCAAACAGTTGTCTGCTTTATGCCATCACCAGTCTGCTGGTCAGCACAGTAAAAATGCTCCTAATCTATATATTTTTATATCTTTTCTTGAATTGATTTTTCATATGTGGATAAGTTGATGCCTACTTATTAATTTAATTCCAAAACAACCCCAAATTCTTCACAACAGTTTAAGCAGTTGATCCTAGCATCACCAAACGCATCTGCTTATAGTGGTTATGGGCAATAAAATGCTTCTAGAACTTGGTTTAGCTGTGACCCAAGCAGACTCATTAAGTGTGCATGTACAAACCCACAAACAAACACACTGACATTGGTCAAAATTAGCCATGTGATAAATGGGTTTGACAGACATACGACAGCGTGGGTACTAAGGATCGACGCAGCAGCTATATCATAGTATGCCACACACACACACACACGGATGCACCCACATGCTCACACCGTTGCACACACACACCCATTAGCCCTGTTCACAGAACGCTACCAGGTTACCTATAGCACTAAATATGCTTGAGGCCTTGACATTAAGAAGATTCTCACTGCACCTATCCACACATCCATCCCCCCAGTGCACACAGTCTGACACACAACGAGTTCTACATGTAACACAATTGGTTAAACTGGTTGTTTCCAAACCTCACTGGTCACCACAATAAAGAATGAATGGGTCAAGTAATGCCTTGCTGAGCTGACTGTTTAAACATTCAGTACTTTCCTCCTGTGAACTCTCTTTGTAATGAAGGCCACTGCATTTTACAGAGGTGAATTCCCCCACATACATCATTAGATTTGGCTGACGTTTGGTGATGTCGGCCGGATGTGACAGTTCTCTTGTGAGTCAATGTGATGGAAATGTGACGTGTGTAAAATATCAATCAATCTTCTTTTTCCCTCAAAGATCAAACAAGCTCTGGCAGGAGTGACAATACCTCAATAGAGCAGTGCAGCATTACACCTCGTTCAACTCACCTGATCCAGCTCGAGCCTAAATTAGGTGCAGCAGAAGACCAAATGTCCGTCGGCTTGAAGCCTTTCATGTCACGGGTTTGACAGCCCTGCATTCAAATGCCACTCTCAAATCCGGTTTACACTTTCGTGTCGAAGCATATTAGCAATAAACCGGGTTTATGCGGCGGTGTGGTCAGGTGATAGGCAGGTATACGCAGTATAGTCACACAGATGCCACCAGGATTTGAATATGCCCACTTCAAAATGCCCAGTATAACCAGCGTCTGTTACTACAATTGTATACACAATGTCATCACAAAATGCGCTGACAAACTTAACCCAGAACCCACAATACACTCAGTGCAGGCAGAGCTACACCCTTAACAGGGTGCCAGTGCACTCACTTTCCATACCTGCTTAATCAAATTCAGGGTCACGTGGGGCACAGGGCACACACACTAGCTCACACAATCAACTTAATGCATGTCCTTGGACTATGAGAGGAAATCAGAGTGCCGTGGGGAAACTCGTCCAGACACAGAGAGAACACGCAAACGCCACACAGGCAGCAGCCGGCCCAAAACCTGACCCCAGATCGCCAGAGTCGGATCTAGCAGTGCTAACCACTGTGCCAGCGTGTTGCCGAGCTGTGAGCCGACAGATTCAAAAATAAAATGGTACGGTATTTTACAAATGTGAGTCACATGGGCAATAGAATGAATCACTTTTAGGCATGCTTCCACCTTAAAAATAGTTTTGCCATTGCAAATTGCTGTTGGAAGCTGATTGCCTGGTGCTGGAAATGTCTCAGAAGGAGAATGCAAAGCACTTGTGGAAGTCACTCCGGCTATGGGTCTCAGCAAACTATAAATGCTGTAATTGTACATGTTAATGGGGTATGTGTCACTTGACTGGTCCGGGAGGGGAGGCCCCTCTTTTGAGCAGACTACGCTTATGGGTAAGGTGCATAACAAGAACACATACAGTCCTGCAAAAACAGAACAGCGAGTTATCAGTCACGGAACTTTCTCAATAAGTATAAACCAGCATAGGCTGTACTCACAATCCCTCCCTTTTCCTCAAACATGTCCTCACAGACCCTGACATGGCGTTCCATTTTGTACAATCCTCTGTCTGTGTGAACCTCTCTCACTTTCAGACCAGTCCTTATGCCTAATAGATATTTATAGTCTCTTCTCTCTCTCTCGCCCGCTCTCTCTCTGTCAATATATTAAAGGCTTGTTTTCTGTTTGGTCACAAGGGCATCTAAGAGCGACCCAAGTTTATCTTTGTTCGGTTCACAGTGTTCATTGTTTATCAGAACAGTAGGGGACTTTCAGCTATCTATCAAATAAGGGGCCTGACAGCAAACAGGAGGTAGTAATAGGTGAAAGCTGAATGTTCAAAAAAAGACTGACATTCTCAGAAGATGTAAAAGTTTCCAGTGTGACGAAGTATCGCACCACCTCGGCAGTGTTGGGCAACTTCATGTAAAATGCAGTCACTACAACAACGACTCCTATCTATGGCCACTGCTAACGTTAAAGAGAAATGTGACTCTGAGAAGGAACACATAGCTCGATGAATTAAAACTGCACCATATGGACAGAAGTATTGGGACACCTGCACATAACACCTACAAGAGCTTGCATGGCATCGCATTCTAAATCAATAGGCATTCATATTTAGCTGGTACCATCATGCAGCTATAATAGCTTCCCCTCTTCTTTTTGTGTCTAGAAGAGCATTTGTGAGGTCAGACGCTGATGTTGGACGAGAAAGCCTGCCTCACAATCCCTATTCTAGTTTATCCCAAAGGTGTTCGATGGGGTTGAGGTCAGGGCCCTGTGTGGACCAGTCAAGCTGTTCCACACCAGACTCAGCCAACCATGCCTTTACATACCCTGCTTTGTGCACTGGGGCACGGTCATGCTGCAACAGAAAAGCGTCTTCCCAAACTGTTCCCAAAAAGATGGAAGTACACAATTATGCAAAATGTCCTGCTATGCTCAAGCACTAATATGTCCCTTCACTGGGACTAAGAGGCCAAGTCCAGCCTCTGAAAAACAACCCCACAGCATTATCCCTCTCCACCAAACTTTACATTTAGCCCAATGCAGTCAGGCAGGTAACGTTTTCCTGGCATTCCCCAAACCCAGACTCATCCATTGCCAGACTGCCAGGTAGAGAAGCATCACTCCAGAGAACGTTTCCACAGCTTTACACCATTACATCCAACACTTGACATTGTGCTTGGTGATGTAAGGACTGCGTGCGGCTGCTCGGCCATGGAAACCCATGTCATGAAGCTCCCGGTGTAAAGTTTTTGTGCTGATGTTAATGCCAGGGAAGGTTTGGAACTCTGCAGTTATTGAGTCAGCAGAGTGTTGGTGACGTTTGTGCACCATGTTCCACTTTGTGACCTTATATTGTCTGAGACTCTGTGGCTGTGGCTCCTAAATGCTTCCACTTTTCAATAAAACCACTCAGAGTTGATCGTGGAATATCTAGGAGAGACGCCGTCTCACCAAATGACTTATTGCAACAGTGGCATCCCATTACAGTACCACGCTCGAATTCAGTGAGATCTTTAGAACGACCCCTTCATCCACAAACGTCTATAAAGGCAGACTGCATGGCTCGGTGCTTGGTTTTATAGACCAGTAACAACGGGACTGACTGAACCACCTGAATCAGTGATTGTGTCCCAATACTGTTGTCCATATAGCGTATGTGCCCACTGAGGAGATCTAACAAAGCCCTGCTCCGCTACTTAGACAATGAAATGATTAAACTCTTCATTTAAAAATGATAGATGCTCCCGTCTCACCACCTGAACGAACTAACCCGTATGTGAAACTGCCACTTCTAGCTTCCCATGGTATTTAGTATGACAGTATGCAGACTGGGACACTGTGTATATATCTATACATGTACTAAAACATACCTTTATATACACAAATACTTAATGATGCAGTCATCTTGTCTCAGAAGATCAGCATAGATTCTACTCCCACACGTGTCTTCAGAGACGGGTCAGCAGAATTTGCATGCTCCTACTCTATTCTACTGCAAGTGAGTTTTTAAATCCTCCCTCCACTTCTAACCTGAAGCTCTTGTATGATCAGACAAAAGCACTGAAATCTTCTTTGGATGGCAGCCACTATTTCAACTAAGACACTTTTATAAAAAAGGCATATTAACCTTTTTCCCAGTAAGCAAACTTCTGAGTCGAAACAGTTTGACACCCGGACTGTGAGTCTAGGCTGATCTCATGCCACCTGAACAAACAGTAGCTACTTCCAGCTTTTAAAGAAGAATGAAAATTCAGAGAAGACTTTTCCCAGAGGCTCCTACACAAATGGAGCGCATGAGAGCTCAAACGAACGCACTTGCATAGGGACCCAGGCACGGAGTGGGAAACACAAAGCCGCCTCTGTGCTATGCCTCTGGATGGGAGGCTGCGGGGCTAGCCAGTGTTCCTCTTTAGTCCTGCTACAAAACCACAGAGTCTAATGTCACTGCAATCCAGATGCATCCACACACGGAGGTGCACGCATGGACACACACACACACACACACACACAGTTAATGTAACGCACTTATGTTTGTGTGTTTCCTGATGGGCAGCACAGAAGTCACTGGTCAGCGCTCTGTGCCTACAGCACTGAGACACAACCAAGTTATACACACACACACACACCAGCGTTTTTAGTCATTGCATCAACCGTCTACATGGTTTCCTGTCATATTTCTCTTCCGATTATTTATTTCTCCTACACTGACTCAGAGGGTGATGACTTTCTCTTGACATTTTACTTCTGAGAGTTGACATACATACGTGCGCACACAATGCAGAAGATCTTCCACCCCACCTCACTGAAGCTCAGGCCAAAAACCATGCCATGTGCATTTATTTTTTAATTAAAGGTGCTGTTTAATTTAAAAAAATGATTCCTATTGTAACAGTATCCTATTGGCAGTTACCACAGACTATAATCATTTAGAACAGAAAAGCCCGAATGGCACTTATAGGGGCAGTGAAGAAAACATTTAAGTCTGTTGTATGACACGGTCATTAATTCAGCAATCAGAGATATTCTTAAATGAAACTACATCATCAACCTTTATATCATTAACCTTCTCAGACGGAGACGCCGCAAGACCTTTGCTGAAGTGTGATAAAATGGATTTGATTTTACTTGGGAAGACGTTCTCTTATACCTGTCTATTCCTGACTAATTCTGCTAGCGATCTCACAGAGTGTCGCATAAGTTACGTACATAAAACATTCCCTGGCCGAGCTTCTTCCATAATACACAAGACCTAATCAGATTCCGTTCTACAAGCATATGCATCAAAGCTCTCGTTCGTGGCTATCTCTCCTCCAGTGCACATGCAGTGGATACAGACATTGAAATGCTGAACATGGTAAATATGGAAGAGTCTTATAAATGTAGGAAAACCTGGCATGAATGAGTCATCGGGTGCTGCTTGCTGCCGGTCCCTGACAGATGAATGCGGCTTTTCCACTGACATGCTAGTCCAAGTTCCATAAGCAGGTCGACGACACACAGAGTGTGTGACAGGTTATAATGAAGAGCTCATGCTGGGTGAAAATTTCAGCTTTGACTTTATTAACTTTAATGACTAGTAACACTAATGAGGGGAATATATTAATAATGTGGTTTTCACCACCTGTTAAACTGTTAATCACACACGGCACATTGAAACCAGCACCCAGGCAAACTACCCGCTGGCCGGACTACCCGAGTGCACAGAGGGGCTATTGTGCAGCCTAGAGGCAGGACCACATAGCCTACACGCGCTTCGGTCTTGTTCTCTCGGTCTTACTTTCCCTTAAGGCATTCAGACGGACACGACCCATTTAGCCGAACACCTATTGATTTTTACTGCGCCGTCCATGATGCAATAGCCGGCTCTGACATCTGACCCATGACCTTTGTCCCTTCTGTCATCTGACTTCTGTCTCATGACCCCCTAGTCCCCACCCTTACTTGCGGGAAGAACTACTGAAGGCCCAACTCTGATGCTTTAACCTCCTGATCACATCCTACAGCAGAGTTTCTCTGGATTCAGGGGTCAGCTCACTGCCAGGGGGAGGTGGAGGGCTTCTTCTGAGGACGAAGGCATAGGAGGGGGTTTAAGAGAGGGAAGCTTTTAACATTCTCTTCTGGTATTCTTCATCCATTCTCTCAGCCCCCACTCTGTTCATCCCCAGCATGGAGACATGGTTATCAAGGCTGTGTGAGAAAGCACAATATGGGCCAGACAAAGGAGCCAGTCAGCACTCAATAGGCCACAGTGGATAAGAGAGACGAGAGAAGAGAGCGAGAGAGTCCATCAGACACTGAACGCACTCTGAACACACACATTTGCAGTTTAACTAGTTAAGGCTCTGCCAGAGCTATTTAACCACACACACACACACACACACACACACACACACACACACTTACACAGAGTCCGGTTTAGGTTAACTCTGTCTAACTTTGTAGTGTGGTTTTGACAACACGGAAACAAAGCTGTGCAAAAATCTACATTATAAAAGGCAACAAGTTCAAAACTTGCTTAAGAGTGGAATGCAACTCAATTCTTTGAAAGACATGGAATACAAGACTTTCGATATCACGCTTATGATGAGCCGATGTCCGGAACTATGAATGATATAAGGTATAAGGATCATAATAGTTCGGAAACATACTGTGTACAGCCAAGCAATATCCCACCATGATAATCAGACAATCACCCTCCACTTGAACTGAAGAAAGTTTGTTAAGAGACTCTGTGGATTATGTCCAGTAATAAAAGTAACTTGGGATTCTGTCTGGGATGAAAAAAGTCATTTGACCCATAGGTGGCCGAAGGAGGAAAGAAAGTGTGAAAAAGAAAGAAAGAGCTGCTAAAACTCTCCACTAAAATGAGTCAAATGGAGTGCTGCTAAAGCCCATCTCTGTGGAATGTGACAGTTTGGTTAGAAAATCTGTTCCTCTGCTATATTGGTTGCGTTAAAAATGAAATAATAATAATAATAATAATAATAATAATAACAACTGTATAATAATAAAAAGGCAGTCTGTTTAGCTAGAGTTGTTCGCTGTACCTTTTCTCCTATAAAAACAACAACAACAACAGTCACCACAACAACCCATAGCCTATAACAATAACAAAGCGATTAGTGCCTCCATAATCATCATCACCTTCATCAGCACGACAGACTCTCAAAGTATTTATATATCCCTCACTACTCAGCATCTGAAGCATTATACAGAACATCAATAAAACCCTCCAAACTTTCGAAGACAATGTCGACAATGTCAGACTTACAGAGTTGGAGACACAGTCAGCATTGGGGCAGAAGAGAGGAGCGCTCACACACACCGACACACGCGCGCGCTGCTCCTAAACACACTGTCCACACTGAAGAATCGCGCGGACTACCTCACGCGATGGCTAAACATCACCACTCACTTCATCAGCGCGCACACACACACACGCACACTCACGCACACACACGCACACACACACACACTCGCACACGCACTACTTTATCACTATTGATGGAGTACATCACCCAACCATGGAATCCCTCTAAATCATTGTAATCCCTACTTTTATCTGCGCACCCTCTGCTTTTCTGTGTAATCCTTTAAATGTTTAATTCCTCATAGCTGTTGTTATGTTCCTCTCTTAAGACCCGCTTTCAAAAGCACTCTTTACGGGATGAATTCACTGAAAACACATTTTCCCCGTCATACAAATGCGTTCTTAATTCACGGATAAACCCGGCGACAAACGATTAGTTGCATCTGGCACAGCACAGCTCTCTAATGCAACTAAACGTGGCCTATTTTAGTAGCCTATCAAGATTTGAACCGAGCCAAAGTTGACACACAGCTAGGACTGAGAAGGGGGTTTGCGCAGTGACGCCTCGCGACAGAAGGCCGGCGCACGCGTAGGCTGCACATCTGGCCGCAATAAAAGCAGCAAAGCAGCGGCAAACATAAACAGGATGGACAAACGGCTGGGTGGAAATCAGCGAGCTGGGCCAGAGAGAGAGTGCACGAAGCAGACAGGACAGCTTCTAACCGAGGCACAGCGCCTCTGGTCGGTAGCAGTGGCTTCCACGGGCTAAACGAAACTTTCTTTTCAAGTCATAGCGGGACCGATTTCACCAAAATCACAAGATCGCTATCAGAAAGTGTGAAAGGACATTCAGAGAAACTGTACTGAGGTACAGAGAGGGGTGTCTGACAAAACAGATGCTCTTATTACCGGGAAACCCTTATCAAACACCATCTCTGGTTCTTCGGCTCACATAGGTACGCGCGAACACACACACACACACACGCACACACACACACACGGCTATATATAGGACTGAAAATGCAAACGATAAATTGAAAGTACTTTTTGCCATAGATAACTTGTTTAGAGAACAGCGGCTAAAAGTCTGCATTTGTAAGACAGTCCACTCGACTTCAAGTGCTCATCGTTTCTGCACAAAGTTTGCATTCACACACACACACACACACACACACACCGAGCTGACGTAAAAACTGAAAAAGACATTAAGGATGACAGTTCGGAGCGGGACGGAGCAGCGCCTCAAACTCTCCCACAAGTGGTGCTACAAGCAGCCCGAAGCACATGGGCAGGCAGACCGAGAGACACAGCACCGGTAAAGGACAGACACTTTGACTTTGAAAGACTTTTTCGGTAGGTCGCTACGTTTGGTGCGGCTGCACAACACAAATACACAAACAGCGACATGCAGAAAGTTTTCCATCTCTTGTTCAACAATCACGCCGTCACAGCGATCTGTAAGTCTCTCTCTCTCTCTCTCTCTCTCTGACACACACACACACACACACCTTTCTACCAGTCGTCCATCTCTTCCTCAGTCTTAGAGAGTTCCGAGTGATCAGCGCGCACACACGCACGCATCTGCGCGCGCGCGCGCGTGTGTGTGTGTGTGTGTGTGTGTGTCAGTGGACGTACCTGTTAAACTCCGGAGGTATCTCAGGCTCAGTGAGCATGCTGGAACACGGGGGCTGTCACACACACACACACAACGGTCCTTCCAAAGCAACATACACTTCCGACTTCCTCCAGCCAGGAAGCCCAACACACGGCAGACACTGACACACACCCGCCGGAGTGATCCTGTAACCTCTCACACAGCCGAGGACCGATTCTACTCCCTCTCTGCGCCTCTGTCCGTCACGCGCACGCACTCCGGCCCAGTAAGCTCACACTCCTCCGTCCGTCCGTCCCTCCGTCCCTCCTCCTCTTCGCCCTCCTCCTCCTCCTCAGCCGCTCTCTCCTCCCCTCGCTCCCTGCCTCCAAACTCCTACAAGCAGCCCTTAAAGGGCCAGAGCGTGACTGACTGACTGACTGACGGACGGACTGACACACACACACACACACAAACACACACACAAACACACACACACACACACACACACACACTGTCCATCTGACTATCTTCGTGGGGACTACTAATATGTGCTATAATAATAGTAGCTAATTAGTGCTACACTTATTTCTATCCCTAACCGTAACCTCAATAACCTAAAGCAAGTCTCTTGAGTCTCTACGGTTTCCCAAAGAAAGCAGTTTCCTCATGGGGACCAGCAAAATGTGCCCAAAAGTTAAAAAAAGGTTAAATCTTTCTACCCTTATGGGACATTCGGTCCCCACAATGCAAACATGACCACACACACACACACATATCTGCCTTATGGTCAAATTGGGGACATTACATTGACATAATGATTACTGTAGCTAATTAATACTACACCTACACCTACCCCAACACAAACGTCAAGGTTAATAACCCTAAGTAAATGTTTTGACTCATTTTTTTAGTTTTCAAAAGAAAGTTGCAGTTCCTGTGAGAAACCAGTGTTTGTCAAAAGGGGACAGCATTTTTGTCTCTGATTGTCAAGCTGTGCCCAAGGTGCTGGTGTGTACTCTGACAATTGTCCCCAAAGGTGTCCAAAGTCAAGCCAATCATTACACACACAAATTTCAAATACACAAGCGGACCAATCAGATTCCCTCTTCTGTGCCATGTCTCAGTGTTCAATGAGTGGGGTAATAGAGCAGAGATGAACAGCTTGGTGAAGTCCATTGTTTTTAGATGATTAGATAATGTTCATTAAAAATAGGTAGTAGAAAATGTGTACTTTTATTGTTTTAAATAATAATTAAGATTATTATTATTATTATAGCTGGCAGCATAAGGCACAAGGCAGGAATCACCCTAGACAGGGTACAAATCCATCATAAGGCGCACACACACACACACACACACACACACACACACACACACACACACACAGGTCTGACTTAATGAGGTCCTTCCACTAGATGTGTATAAGGCTGGATAGTTTTAACTTTCACCAAATAAAACCTTTGCTTGAGCAGACCTCAATCGTCCTCACTACATTTTTGACAGCCACATTTGTCAGGTATCATTGCTAGCATGGTGAGGACACATGCACACTTTAGAAAAAAAATTGCACATGCTTCTTTGTTCCTGCACATTAGTGTGAGGTCACAGCAGCCGAAGCATGCGATCTTGAGCTCTGAAACACTCTTACCTCATTTATTCAAGGCCAGTGCTGGCAGCGCAAACACGAAACCACACTGTGATGGAAACAACTTATATACATTAATAATAATTAAAGGAACATAATGAGGTCCTGTGCAATATTTATCTGTACACATCAAGCCCCGGAATCTCCCACTTGCAGATTTCACTCCTCATACACACATCTTCAGTATAAATTACACAGTGCAAATGATGAAACAGCAACTGTATGTAACTCTGAGACTATCAACTTATTAACTTATGGACCGTGTGCTACATAATGAGAACAAGAAGAGCAATAAGACCGTTAGTAAGGAATTACTGGGACGTAACTGAAACATGTCCCCACTTGTATATCACAGTTTTGAACAGAAATACTTGCTCGACAATGCCCATGTTCACTGCTCGGTCACTAAATATGTTTACAACTACCAGAGCTCTAAAGAAATCATCTGGAAGAGCATGCAAGCGTGTTTTGTCGCCACGCAAATGTTTGGAGATTTGCAGAAGGTGGTAGCATTTTGGGGTCAGTAAGTCTCTAAATCTACAATTACACACCACCTCCATTGCTAACACAACATATTTGAAAGGCGTGCCAGACGAAAACCTTTTCCGTCATCTAACCACAAAGGATAGGATCTGGAGTATGCAATACTCTACTGGAACTGAATGGAACTGGACTGTACTGACAGATGAGACAACACCGAGTCAGGTAAGATGGTTCTGTGATGTTGTGGAGCTCTGTTTACTCTGAAGAGTCTGAACCTCTTTAGGATACAGGGCATCATGTACTAGAGATTCTAAATAAGAACTGAACATCATCCAACATCATTACGCATCACAGCAGAACACTCAGTGCTGTTTTGCTAGCAAAGGGAGCTTTCACAAATAAAGTCGGGCTGCCTAATAATTGTTTCACGTGGATTAAACGGTCATCCAACGACCATTCATTTCAACCTTAAAACAAGTTTGTGATCTGTTTAAATAGTCAGTGTTTCCTGCTGGCTAATTTAATTTGGGAAATCATGTTTGATACATGAAAGAAGAATCTATTCCTTCAAGAAATACAAACAAAGGTCCTTAGCCTAATATGTAAATATCACTGATGTATATGTTCTGTAGCTGTAGGTGTTCACTCGCATACAGACACAGACACCTACCTGAGACGGCTTTGTGCTTTTCTCAGTGCAGGTTACACATTGCCTTAATGCTGTCACTCACTATCAGGAATTAGTGGACAGGCATTTAGAGAGCGAGAGAGAGAGAGAGAGAGAGACAGACTATTGTTCTGGCCAGTGAAAAGCATGCCTGACAGATTGAAATACAGCAGCAAACCTTTCACGCTGAACTTTAAACAGACTGTCAGTCTTTCTCAACCACAGCACACAGACTCTGTTCAGGCACACACACCCTCCAGTCAAACTGCTGTCATACTGTTTGTGTTCATTCCATTTCCAAAACCCACATTCAGACCCAAAATCTCATTTTTACACGCTCATGCACAAGCACACACTCACAGAGAGCAGTTCTGTAGCTGTTCCTTAAGGTTAGATTATATTCATTACACTGATACACTATACTGTAATATAACAATCTGTTAACTATCAAAATAAAACCTTGTCAATAACCAGATCATCACTTTGTTGGGTAAATGTATTCATTAAATAGTTTAGAATTTATGTCAATAAGAACTTCGTGTAGCCTTTCTAACAGTGTAGTAAAGCAGTTATTGTACCCCAATGGTTGGATCTTCCTGCTAGCGGCACCACTGCTCTTTAGGTCAGTGCTTTATGTCACCGACATTGTAGCAAGCAGGGCTGATCAGAGCCATGTTGTTTTATTCATTTAATGTCAACTGTTTAACCCTCCAGTGTTTAATTCATGTTACATATTACTTAGAATTTCTTTCCAAAGCATTTGAGGTTACTGACTTCAGCTATGGAGTCACTTTACTGATCCACCTTCAGGAGATAATTATTCTTGAGCTTTTTCTGTTTGAATATGGCATAGAATTCTGTTTTTCATCAAATATAGTGTTGAGGAATGTTTACCACCACAGTCAATGATTCAATGTCAAATGAACATTAGTACCATCGTTGTGTTCTTCCTCCCAAACTGTTTTTGACAGAGTATGCTGTTTGTTTGTTGTTTTCTCCACACATTTGTGACATGAAAAAAGAATCTGATTAAGAATAGTCATCTGCAGAATATCCTGATCACTCTGATGGAGCTTTCTTCTGACTGAGGATACAGGAGTATGCTGTTTATACGAACACAACAATCCAATAACGATCGGTGTTCATGTAAACACGTTCAGTGACTCATTATATCGCATTTACATATCTCAAAACAAGTTGCAATCTAATTTGATATCCAACAAATGTGTGCCAACTTTATCCTGATCTGTCCAGCAGCTGCTGCCTTTGTGATAATTCTGTATGGCTGTTTTTTGCAGTTCTTCTGTCCTGTCTTTCACGGCGCTGAAAACTTTTGGTACCAAGCGATACCACGCAGTGCAAGAGGTATAAATGAGTCCGTTTGTCTCAGCGCTTGTCTACCTTTCTCACAAGATACTGAGAGTGATACTTGAAAGATTCGTATCGGGACACAGCCTAAACACACAGTCTTGGTGGATTTATGTTTATGGGGTTTATTTGTTCACATACCGATTACTGCATCCTAGTAACACTACACATGCCTCATCCTAACCCCAACCTTATCATCAGTAGCCAAAGAAAAGCTTTTGGCTCTTTTGGTTTTTCAAATAAAAGATGTACACCCGCACACAGCAAAAGCTGCATGTTAACTGACTTTTGTATGTGATTGATTGTAGAAAAGTGTATGCTTAGGAAATATTGATCAGTCATAGAACAACATACCTGTGTCAAATCACTGAATGCATTTGCAACAACAAGCTAGATCTGATGATGCAAACATCATTTACTGATATTCGTAAAATGGATTCATCCAGCACAGGATTGTTCATTCAGTCATTCTTTCTCCTTCTGCGTTTCCTGGCGAGGGTCACAGTGACACAAGTGTAGTTAAATCATAATAGTCTTTGCAGCAGGTCCTGGACTAGGAGTACCTGGTTGTACACAAAATACTGAAACAACATCACTGGCAGTGTATTAACTACCAGTAACGAGGAGATTAAACCAGATTATGAAGAGGAGAGTGGTTCCAGCAAATATAATGCACATAAAAATAAGCAATCCCATATAGTTTATCAGCACTCTTGAAACTGACAGCTTCAATACATGTACAGGTCACAGGAAAACTGAAGAATACTGAACAATATTGACTGGCCCTGAGTACCATTATCAGATTATTTATGATTATTTTGAGCATGTAACTTGTTGCATGGATTACTGTCAGTTACTTTGCCATTTTGTACATGTCAATACATGACTGTTGATAAGAATGAGGATAAGAAAGAGAAAGGGACAGTGCAAAATCCAAGTCTTCACTCACTGTGGTAAAATGGCACTAGGCTTAGGACTTGTCGAAGCCAAAGGTAAGAGTTAGGGGGGAATTAGGACTCCAGTAACATACACACACATATGCACATAAAAGCATCCTTCAGCAAAAGCGTAGTGTTCGAGCCCCCTCACAGCTGTGCTGCATTAGAGGCCACAAGATACAAGGGTCCAACACAGCCACTCAGTAAACAACACACACACTCCGTTTACACAGACACACACAGACAGACAGACACACATAACAGTCACATCAACCCATTCCACCTAAAAGTTCATGCTTTCTGCATCCTGTTGCAATGACAGTGGAGCATGTGTGCTAAATCTCAACCAGCTATTTAAGAGGAGCGGCAATATTTTCTATTGACAAGGTGGCACTGTAGTCCGAAGTCATATTATGGGGACTATACTTAAGACATGGAGTTTATATTGGCACACATTGCTAGCTGTACTAAGCATTTTGTGAATCTTTCCAGACACAATCAGGTATGCAATAAACTGGACATGGCATGTGAGTGTTAATAGACAGCAACCAATTTTACACACAGTTGTTTTGCCTTTGTATTTTGGCTGAGAGTTGATTTTTCCATGGGTGGTGGTTTGGACGTTAATTCTATTTCTATATACTGATAAGCCAAAACATTATGACCATCTGCCTATTGTGCTGTTAGACCTCTGCTTGCTGCCAAAACAGCTCAAACACTCTGGGGCATGGACTCCAAGAGACCTGAAGGTGCCCTGTGGTGTCTGGAATTATGTTAGGAGCAGATCCTTAAAGTGTTGTAACTTGTAAGGTGGACTTGTTGTGTCAGCACATCCTACAGATCCTCTATTGGTTTAAACATGCATGGTTTTAAAGGGGTGCTTTGTCTTTAAGGGTGTTTGGTCATGGCCAATGTTATGTTTAAGTTATTTCATCAGTACACAAAGTGTTTATGGACTTGACACAAGTGGTTAAAGTACTGGACTCTGGACCAGAAGGTCCAGGGTTCAAATCCCACCTCTACCAAGCTGCCACTGTTGGGTCCTTGAGCAAGACCCTTAACCCACAATTGCTTGGACTGTAAGACTGTACCAATTGTAAGCCGCTCTGGATAAGGGCGTCTGCTAAATGCTGTAAATGTCTATGTTTAAATGTTTGATCAGTCTTTGTTTTTAGATGCAAAGCACCTCTATGACCGGCAGTGTCACTAGCTTGCTCACTCTCTCTCTCATTTGTTTCTACGTTCATCCATTCATTCATACATTCCTTCATTAATTCAGTAATTTTCTCACACTGGCATGCCACTTTGTGTAAGACAAGTATCAGAATCAGTAGCCTAACTTTTGGAAAAAGGCGTCATTGACTCTTTAAATGGCTGTTAATAGATCCATGACCACAAATACTTGCACAGCTTTATTTAGAGGTCAGAGCATCTTTTATTAGAATAAAGCTCAGGACCTGGAAGATGGTAATACACATCGTCACTTGAAACGAACCTAGAAATTGGTGTTAGGTTGGTGTACCATGCCTAACAAATGTATTTATTTTATTATCTTTTAAATCCAACAACGATGAGACTATTTGTCTGATGCCAGTATACTGTATGATATATGCAATGTCATTCATTCATTTCATGCTCTTAGTCACTTCATCCCATCAGGCCGCGGGGGAAAGCCGGAGAGCTAGCCAGTGGCACAGGGTGTAAGGAACACCCAAAAACACACCCACACACTCACACACTAGGGACAATTTAGGACACCAATTAGCCTAATGCACTTGTCTTTGGAACTGTGGGAGGAACCCGAGTACTGAGAGTATACCCACACAGACACGGGGAGAACATGCAAACTTCACACAGAAATACACATAAAAATTTGTATGCAGTATTAAAAATCGGAAAATATCAGCAACTTCAGCATGTGGCAGCTTCACTGGGATGACAAGCTGACCCTTCTACAGTCCGAAGAAGCTTGATCAGAAATGAAGGGTAGCAGCCAAGCCTGAGCTGTTTTAGGGATGGCATGAAAGATTTTTTTGTTATTTTTCATTTATGGCAACTCCAGTCATAACAGATGCTGGTACACACAGCGTCAGGTAGAAAACAAATGCCATTCCTGCCAAGGATACCAACTGAAGTCTTGGCAGGCATAGAAAAAAATCTGTATTTATTTAGAAACATGTCTTCTTTAACATGTGGAAGACATGTTCATAAAGTTCTTGCTGAACAGCTGTAGGCATGCACCCGTCCAAATCTTAAACAAATTGTCAAAAAGTCAGTTAAAGAAACTGAGCGGCTGTGCATCTTAACTACTGCGATGCAATGCAACTTATTCTGAAAATTGTGAACACAGATTAACAAATAGTACAAGTCAAAAACAGGGAATTAAAGACTAGAGCAGACATTTATGGAATCATTTATAAAATCTGGTTTCATGTTGGATTGACACTGTGGTTTCTAAGGTGTCCCAGTGTGAGTGAGTGAGTTAGTGGTTCACAAAACACTGTATGCATTTTCAATGAAAATATTTATTTGGTGGTACTGGTTAAATTATTTGCTCATAGGACTCCACTAAACATATTTAAAAAGAGCCATTAGAACAGTGGAGTGAGGTTTATAGTTCATGGAAACCTAAATAGCAAAAACGGAAATAAACCAATGTTGTTGCACAATTAACAGTAAACACGAAAAAAGCTATTTTTTTCCCAGACTGTTATTATACAAAGCCCTCACACATACAGCGCTGCTTATAGGTTGACCCTGTAGAACTGTCTATGCTATCAAACTTTCAGACTAAAGGTAGTTCTAAGCGCAGATAAAGGCAAATAAAGAACTGTACTTAAGACATCAATTCAAATGTATACTATTTAATTATCTTTAATTATCTTTCGGGCTCAGTATTACAAAATGTAAGAAATAAGACTTTTTAAAGAACTGTGAAATGGCAGACAAAGTTTCAGCAATATTTCATGTTTCAAATACATTTATAAACTTAGGCATACAAAACATACAACCTTAGAATATACTTATTTAATTATTATTTTTTATTAAATTATTAATTACGACAGGTTTATTCAAATGAATGCATTGAGAATTAAACACTGTCACAAACCATTGCAAAAGTTCACTGAAATTAAACAGCTCAGTTTCTGGTAACAATTAATATAAATATCATCATTCTCTCACTTTCCTCTCTGTTTAATCCTGAACAGGATCAGGGTGTGTGTGTGTGTGTGTGTGTGTGTGTGTGTGTGTGTGTGTGTGTGTGTGTGTGTGTGTGTGTGTGCCTTATGATGGATTTGTACCCTGTCTAGGGTGATTCCTGCCTTGTGCCTTATGCCACCGGCTATAATAATAATTATAATAATAATAATCTTAAATATTATTTAAAACAATGAAAGTACACATTTTCTACTGCCTAATTTTTTAATGAACATTATCTAATCATCTAAAAACAATGGACTTCAGCAAGCTGTTCTTCTCTGCTCTATTACCCCACTCATTGAACACTGGGACATGGCAAAGAAGAGGGAATCTGATTGGTCCGCTTGTGTATTTGAAGCACCAATTGGCTCTCCACTCCGCAAGGAGAACCGCAGATAAAGAATCCAAAATGCATAAAACGTAAAACACCTCACATAACGTTAAGAATTTTGTCATAGAAAAAGTATAAATGAATAACTAAATTTTGAAAAAAATGTCAGATACTAGTTGGCAACACTAGTCGACAGTGTTGAGTCAGTGGGATGCCAATCAGGTGTGAGGGGCACCCTGCTGTATTTAAAGCACAAGGATGTATCAAAGTGTGTTTTCCAAATACATGTTTGTGGAAGTCATGGCACGAACAAAATACATTTCTTAGAAACTGAGAAAGAGAGTCATTGATGCTCATCAGGCAGGAAAAGGTTACAAAACCATCTCTAAAGAGTTTGAGCTGCACCAGTCCACAGTCAAACAGAATGTGTACAAATGGAGGAAATTCCAAAACCCAGGAGTGGTCAAATAACAATGATCACTCCAACAGAAAGACCTGTAATACTTTGTGAGATTACAACGGAACCCAGGATAACTTTTAGGCAATAAAAGACCTTTAGTGTTAATGTTTATGAATCCATCCTCAGGAGAACACTGAACAACAATGGTGAGCATGGCAGCTCTGTAAAGCCACTGCTCTCCAAAAAGAACATTGCTGCTCGTCTGCAGTTTGCTAAAGATCACGTGGACGAGCCAGAAGGCTATTGGAAGAATGTTTTGTGGACGGATGAGATGTAAATTGCCTTTCCATCATTGAGATAACAAAGAATTCTGAATGATACCAGCATATAACAAAGGAAAATGTCTTCTGTCTGTGAACTGAAATCGCAAGACAACAACCCTAAACACACAAGCCGTTCTACCAAAGAATAAAGTTCATGTTCTGGAATGGCCAAGCCAAAGTCCTGACCTTAATCCAATGGAAATGTTGTGGAAGGACCTGAAGCGAGCAGCTAATGTGAGGAAACCCACCAACATCCCAGAGCTGAAGCTGTTCTGTACGGAGGAATGGGCTAAAACTCCTCCAAGCCGGTGTGCAGGACTGATCAACAGCTACAGGAAACGTTTAGCTGCAGTTGTTGCTGCACAGGGGGGTCACACCAGATACTGATGTGTCACACCATTGTACCACTCACAGACATTATTATAAATATTACATTCTTCAATAAAAAAGAAAAAGGTATAATAGTTTTGTCTCATTAGTTTAATCGTGTTCTCTTTATCAACATGTCTGAATATATGATGATGTTTTAGGTCATATTTATGCAGAAATGAAGAGAAAAGCCTAAAGGGTTCACAAACTTTCAAGCACCACTGTATTCTATAAAGACAGAACTTCAAACAGTTCTCCCTGGAGCATTTTCTCAAAGTGAATGGCAGCCATTAAAGCTGCTCGTTAGATGGGTGTCAGAAGGTAAGGTAAAGAGAGAAGGATGCATTTCCCTTTTTGAATCATTTCAATCACTTTTCTTGTTTGCTACATGGCAGTCGGCCGTATCAGCTGTTGGTTGGGGGTGAGGCTCTACTCAGGACAAATGCTGCACTGGTAAGTACAATGGTACTGTGTTTGCATCATTACCAAAATACGATTTGTTGACAATGTTTTGATCAGTGTTTACATGCACTTCATCTGACAATGGCAAAATGTGGGAATGAGATCTGACTGCTGACAGACTGTTTCCCCTTGATTCCAACATTTATACAGTGCTGACATTAATGTAAATCTGCCGATGGTGCCTCAGTCTGGTTTTTTCAAATGTTATTATTTGTTTGTTCAAAATTTGTACATGCATTCCATAATTCTGTCAATAATTGGTAATCTGTCCTTTATAAATATATAAAGTACATTTGATAATCTGAGTAGTGGAGCCACTTTGATAACGCTGCATTATTTCATTTCGTTAATATTTACATTTGCAGCATTTAGCAGACGCCCTTATTTAGAGCAACTTACAACTTATACAGTCTTAAAATCCAAGCAATTGTGGGTCTTGCTCAAGGACCCAACAGTGGTAGCTTGGCAGGATTTGAACCCTGGACCTTCTGGTCCAAAGTCCAGTACCTTAACCGCTAGGGTACCACAGTTAATGTGCACTTCATGGTCTGTAGGCCATCACTTTAGGTATTTCTTGTCAGCTTGGTTGGATGCACAGTTGAATCTAGGTTTTTGGCTGCTAATAACCCCACTATACGCTTGCTTTATAGTATTTATTTATTTATTGAAGAGGTTTTATGGTTGCCATATTTTTCAAGCTGAATCTAATTGAAAATCATGTGACATATAAATAGTATGTTCAAATAATGACATCCTTGGTAATGTTCTGATTTCAGATACCACCACAAATGGCACACAGGGGTTAGTGTTGTCGCCTCACTGCTTCAGAGACATAAGTAGACACAGAGTCCTGGCCCGGCCACTGCCTGTGTGGAGATTGAATTTCTGTCCATCTCTGTGTGAGCCTCTAAGGTTCTGTGGTGTGTGGTATCTATAAAGTTCTAAAGTGTACTTTGTGTGTGTGTGTTTCTGTGTGTGTGTGTGTGTGTGTGTGTGTTGCGGGTGAGAGAGTGTGTCTACCATGTATATATTACACTGTGGACACCAAATGTCCCCACAACATCTTGCTGGTCCCCATGGGAAAAACAGCTTTCTTTTGAAAAAACAAAACAGAACATTTGCTTTGGATTCCTGAGGTTAAGGTTGGGTTAGGTGTGGGCGTAGCAATAATTAGCTACGGTAATTAGCTATGGAAAGTCCCCACAAAGATAGACAAACTTCACCTACCACTTTAGTTCCACTATCCATAGACCTCCAGACCATGGCCGTCACTGCTACACACGCTCCATCACCCGAGGTTGAACAATCTCATCAATGTGCATCACTAAAATGCTAAGGACTTTCACTTCTTCCTAATTAATACATTTTCAACTACTTCCTCCTGTCACGCCCACGGACAGATCGGCCTCCCAGGCCAGCACGCTTCAGCGCTCCTCCTCTCCGGCCTACTGATTTGCTCACCTGCGGCTCATTACCTGAGCCTTTAAGAACGGCGTGCGAAGCTCAACACGACGCTTCGCAACGAGGTTCCATGCCACGAACGCTCATAGTTTGCTCTTACCTTGCCAAATACGTTAATAAATCCTACCTGTTGTCTAATACCACAAGCTCGCGTTTGTCTCCTACCTTCCAACCCACTCGCGTTGCACCTCCCGACAACCCACCTGCTCCTACAGTAGCTGCAGCTTCACTGCAACCACTGTGGAGCCCACCACTGAGGTCTGTCCTGTGAGTAATGTTCTGTGAGTAAGCCAGATAAATGCGATGGTACCCCAACCAATGTCAGGGATTTCTGTTGTAGTGATATATATATATATATATATATATATATATATACACACACATTTTTCCTCCATAACCTGACCCCTGCAAAATGCAATTATGAGACTGGAGATCGAGAATTGTCATCTATGAAGCTTGAGGAGTGGCATCACTGGCTAGAGGGTCATCCCTTCCAAGTCTTAACTGACGACAAGAATCTTAAATACCTGTGGTCTGACAAACATTTGAACCCTCAAGGGGCTTGCTGGTCCTTGTTATTTTTTGTGTGGTTTGATTTCACAGTTACTTACCATCCGGGCTCCTCTAATACTAAAGCTGATACTTTATTTTAGTATGTGACCCTCTAGGATTAGCAGTTAATTTGAAGGTGAAATTAGAGTCAGGTGTTTTCAATCAATGGGATGCCAATCAGGTGTGAGGGGGCACCCTGTTTTATTTAAAGAACAGGGATCTACCAAAGTCTGCTCTTCACAACACATGTCTGTGGAAGTGTATCATGTCACGAACAAAGGAGATTTCTGAGGAGTCAGAAAAAAGAGTTTGTTGTTGATGCTCATCAGGCTGGAAAAGGTTACAAAACAATCTCTCAAAGAGTTTGACTCCACAACCAATCCACAGTCAGACAAATTGTGTGTACAAATGGAGGAAATTCAAGACCATTGTTACCCTCCCCAGGAGTGGTCGACCAACAAAGATCACTCCAAAAGCAAGGCGTGTAATAGTTGGCGAGGTCACAAAGGACCCAGGGTAACTTCTAAGCTACTGAGGCCCTCTCTCACATTGGCTAATGTTAATGTTCATGAGTCCCACCATCAGAAAGAACACTGAACAACAATGGTTGGGCATGGCAGGGCTGCAAGGAGAAAGCCACTCTGCTCTCCAAAAAGAACATTTTGTGTTGTTTTTTGTGCTGCTCGGCTGCAGTTTGCTAAGATCACGTGGACGAGCCAGAAGGCTATTGGAAGAATGTTTTGTGGACGCGATGAGACCAAAATAGAACTTTTGGTTTAAAAGAAAAGCGCTCTGTACATGGTGGTGGGTAGTATCATGGTTTGGGCCTGTTTTTGCTGCCAATCTGGGCAGGACACCTTGCCATCATTGATGGAACATGAATTCTGAATGATATCATAGAATTCTAAAGGAAAATGTCAGGACATCTTGTCCATGAATGAATCTCAAGAGAAGGTGGGTCATGCAGCAAGACAACCGACCCTAAGCACACAAGCTGTTCTACCAAAGAATGGTTAAAGAAGAATAAAGTTCATGTTTGGAATGGCCAAGTCAAAGTCCCTGACCTAATCCAATGGAAATGTTGTGGAAGGACCTGAAGCGAGCAGCTCTAATGTGAGGAAAACCCACCAACAGAACCCCAGAGCTGAAGCTGTTTCGGTACTGAGAATGGGCTATAAAAGTCCTCCAAGCCGGTGTGCATGCCTGATCAAACAGCTACAGGAAACGTTTTTTAGCTGCAGTTATTGCTGCACAGGGGTCACAACCAGATACTGAAAGCATAGGCTCACATACTTTTTGCCACTCACTAATATGTAATTATTGGATCATTATAACCTCAATAAATAAATGACCAAGTATAATATTTGTGTCTCATTTGTGTGTAACTGGGTTCTCTTTATCTGCTTTTAGGACTGTGTGAAAATCTGATGATGTTTTAGCTCATATTTATGTAGAAATTTAGAAAATTCTAAAGGGTTCACAAACTTTCAAGCACCACTGTATATACTGGGAGATCGTGCATACCTTTGTTGTGTATCGATCCTTGGCTGTGATTTCTTTCCGTTTGTTCTGACCTCGGCCATGTTTCTGTCTTTGCCCTTTTTCTATTAAATGCTCTGTATTTTATTCACATACCTCTGGAGGTTTGTGTATCAGTGTTACAATAGAAGCATCTCTATGATGTAATGTATACATGCTCTGAATAACCTGATTATTACATTTAATTCACTCAGCCCAGTTGTTGCTGTACACAGTCACAATCAGCTCAATCTGACTGACATTCAGGAGTGTTTCTAGATGACTTGCTATACCTGCTATGCACACAGAATTTAGAGAGGCACAACGGTATCCCTCTGCTTGACGATCAGTCATAGGGGCACAACTGTGCATAAAAAATAAGCCTGTTAAACCCTACACTGATTCAGCGGTTTAACAATAAAGTGGGCATTACTCTGCATGGATGAGAAATGAAGAACAAATTGACACAAAAGAAATTTTATCAACTGCATTGACTAAGCATATTGCTAAGGGCACATGCCCCAGTAAAGTGGGTCTGATCGCACCCTTGCTAGCATTCATATGATTTAGTTCCCTTTTATAAATACAACGCTACAAGCAAAATAATATTGACCTTTAAAATAAGGAACTCTACTTAAGAGTTAGGTACTGCCTTTTCAGGGGCATTAAGGAACAATTCTACCTTGAACAAACAATGTTTTAAAAGTTTTCCCTAACAACTAAGCTGTTTATGTGGCAAACTATTAAAACAATTATTATACAATAATTTCTCAAACAATTAATTTGTCATTCCTCTTCTTCAGTAATTTGTCATATCTATATTTATTAATATTGTGTATAATATTATATAATATTATTATATTACACAAACAACTGTACTAATTACAGTGGGGCAAAAAAGTATTCAGTCAGTCACTGATTGTGCAAGTTCTCCTACTTAGAAAGATGAGAGAGGTCTGTCATTTTCATCATAGCTACACTTCAACTATGAGAGACAAAATGAAACAAAAAAAATCCAGGAAATCACATTGTAGGATTTTTAAAGAATTTAATTGTAAATGTGAATGGTGGGTGGAAAATAAGTATTTGGTCATAACAAAAGTTCAACCTCAATACTTTGTAACATAACCTTTGTTGGCAATGACAGAGGTCAAAACGTTTCCTGTAAGTCTTCACCAGGTTGGGCACACACTGTAAGCTGGTATTTTTGGCCCATTCCTCCTCCATGCAGATCTCCTCTAGAGCGGTGATGTTTTGGTGGAGCAACAACGACTTTCATCAACTCCCTCCACAAATGTTCTATGGGGTGAGGTCTGGAGACTGGCTAGGCCACTCCAGGACCTTGAAATGCTTTTTTGCCGGAGCCCACTCCTTCATTGCCCGAGGCCCGGTGTGTTTGGGATCATTGTCATGCTGGAAGACCCAGCCACGTTCCATCTTCAATGCTCCTCACTGATGGAAGGAGGTTTTGGGTTAAAATCCTCAGCCATACATTGCCCTTTTCATTCTTCCCTTAACACGGATCATGTCGTCCTGTCCCCTCTGCAGAAAACCAGCCCCAGAGCATGATGTTTCCACCCCCATGCTTCACACAGTAGGTATGGTGTTCTTGGGATGCAACTCAGCATTCTCCTTCCTCCAAACACAACGAGTTGAGTTTTTACCAAAAAGTTCTATTTTGGTTTCATCTGACCACATGAATATTCTCTCCCAATTCCTCTTCTGGATCATCCATATGCTCTCTGCAAAACTTCAGATGGGCCTGGACATGTACTGGCTTAAGCAGGGGGGCAACGCCTGACGACTGCAGGATCTGAGTCCCTTTCGGCGTAGTGTGTTAACTGATGGTAGCCTTTGTTACTTTGGTCCCAGCTCTCTGCAGGTCATTCATCAGGTCCCTCCGTATAGTTCTGGGATTTTTGCTCACTGTTCTTATGATCATTTTGACCCCACAGGATGAGATCTGTGTGGAGCCCCAGATTGAGGGAGATTATCAGTGGTCTTGTATGTCTTCTTCCATTTTTCTTACAATTGCTCCCACAGGTGATTTTTATTCACACCAACCTGCTTGCCTATTGTAGATTTCACTCTTCCCCAGCTCCCAGCCCTGGTGCAGAGGTCTATAATTTTTCTTCCGGTGTCCTTCCAACAGCTCTTTGGTCTTGGCCATGGTTGAGTTTGGAGTCTGACTGTTTGAGGCTGTGGACAGGTGTCTTTTATACAGATAACGAGGTCAAACAGGTGCCATTAATACAGGTAACGAGTGGAGGACAGAAGAGCTTCTGAAAGAAGAAGTTACAGGTCTGTGAGAGCCAGAAATCTTGCTTGTTTGTGGGTGACCAAATACTTATTTTCCACCAAATTCTTTAAAAATCCTACAATTTTTTTTCTCATTTTGTCTCTCATAGTTGAAGTGTAGCTATGATGAAAATTACAGACATCTCTCATCTTTCTAAGGAGGAGAACTTGCACAATCAGTGGCTGACTAAATACTTTTTTACCCCACTGTAAGTCAGCAGAAGGTTGTAGTCATTTAATCTCATGTAGTTTAAAAAAATGCTTTGTTTAAATTCTCACAAGCCCTCACGCTGAATTCATTCTAAATGGAGATAAATAAAGAAGTATGTATAATTTTCACTGTACACATGCGAGTTTAATCCTGTCTGAATCCTTTAAGTTGGTCATTTAAATAGACTGCACATTGCAGGCCATAAAAAGAGTATGCTGCCTTTACTATAAAATGATCTGTAGAAATAAACCTATTTTTGTGACAATGATGTGAGCTGGAAAGCCACATAATCCTACACGGCCTCCTTTGACCCTTTTCTCCTTCCACATCAGGCTGTGCCCCACCTGTAAATTCTCAATTGTCTGGCATTCTCACACACCCCTTGTTTCCTGGCTCCTGGTTCTCTCAATGCACTGCGGCTGGTTTGTGTTCTCTTGTTAGTGTTTCTTGTTGTGTTATATGTCTTTGTGTTAACATTGGCATACTGTCTGTCTATATTAGTGCAGTGTCTGTTTGGTTTAGCACACAGTCTATTTGTTTGCACATTATTTGTATTAGCTCCTTGTATGGATTTGCATTGTCTGTTTGTGTTAGCACTGGTTACAGTCGCATGTTTTGTATTAGCACTGTCTAGTTATGAGCATTTTCTGTCCGTATTATATCCTTGTTTGTCTGTGTCTGAGTGTTACCTGTTGGTGCTAACTTATTGTCTGTTTGTGTTTGCACATGGTCTCTGTTTGTTAGCTGTGTTGTTAGCAGCGTCTGTTTATTGTAACCCTGTATAGTATCTGTTAGCACTACCTTGTTGTTTGTTAGCTTAGCATTTTAGCCTGTGTGTTTCACCTGCTCAGCCATCCAGCCTGTTTTCACCTTGTCTGCGTGTATCATACAACAGATGTCTTTTGTAAATAAACCCCACACACTCGCACCCTGCCTTGTCAGTCTAATATGCATCCCTATCCAGATAAACGCGATCAGGGTCCAACATGCAAAGACAAGCTCTGCAACATGAGGTTTTAATAAAGGTCAAATAAAGTAAAATTAGATGTATGATATGATTCATATCTAAACTACATGTGTTTAGTTGTGTGGTCTGTTGTGGAAATTGGTTAAATCAGTGTGTGGTGCATAAATGCTACTCCTTGTGTTTTGTTGGCTCTTGTTTACATTGATGGGATGCAGGGTTTTGCCACTGAGTCACGGAGTTGTTTTATTCCCTTACAGCACTGGATATAAAAATAAATAACCTTTATTAACAATAAACTTGGACAATGGGCATACCTATGCCTAAACAGCTTAGTACCAGAGCATCTCTAAAAGGCAATTGCAGAGCTCCGCATTAATGGCAACATTATGCACATAGTAATGTTAAGGTTCCTTTTGCAACATATAAGAACGCTGCATTAACTCGCCCGGAAACCGCACTGGCACTGCGAAGGGAAAAGCAGAGAGCAGAGATGCAGCAGTCCTTGTTGAAAAAGGTAAGTGAGTTCTATGCTAGATTTGAGAATGGACTTAATTGCTGGTATATGTGAAGAACATGTAGATGAATTGGCTGTTTCTAATGCATTGGGCAGTCAACCCCATTTATGGAACAGCACTTGCAGCATGTAAGTAGGGACAATCTCGTACTACAGGAGGGCATCCCTACAACAGGACTCAGCATGCTCTGAGCAAGGATAATGACTGCTTTAGCAACAGCTAGTTTTATAGCTTGAATTGAATTGAAGATAATATAATTTTAACTTTCATATGTTATGTGTGTGTTCTTGTAAGGTTATGTTATGTGTAGTTTTTATGTACAGCACTTTGGATCAACTTCTGTTGTCATGTAGAGCACCGTCGCCTCACAGCAAGAAGGTCCTGGGTTCGATCCCCAGGTGGAGTGGTCTGGGTCCTGCCTGTGTGCATGGGGGTTTATTCCAGGTACTCCGCTTTCCTCCACAGTCCAAAGACATGGATTAGATTAATTAATTACACTAAACTGGCAAAAGCTGAGTGTGTATATATATATATGACTAGCTTCGAAGTAACCTTGTGTCTGTTGTTAAAATGGCCATTGATGCTGATATGTTAAATAAACCAAACAACAGACCTGAATAAATTTCACTTGCTTGATTGCATACATGGTATTACATAACAATCAGATCATTTGCTGGCTGCACCTACCCAGTTGAGGAAGTCTTACCATGCATAAACTGTATAAAGATGCCCCCAAGCACACATATGTGCAATGACAATGGGAGCTGTTAAATTAATTTGGTGGCAATGATGGATGCTAAGTCACTAGATTAGATGGAAGTCAGGTGGTCTCATTGGTTTGTACAGGATGGTTTTGGACTACTAAACACAATCTTGTGGGTTCAAATCCAAGCCTTGTCCTGTCAAGCTGTTTCTGCCGGGCCCCTGAGCGACACCCTAACCCTCAACTGCTCAGCTCAGTGGTACGTTGCTCTATTGTAAGAGCATCTGCTTGATGGAACTGGTACAAGATCATGAAGTATTACATGAAAACAGGAAAACAAATACACTGATGCACAAGAACTGTAATGTAATGGTGGAACATCACTAATAAACTGGCATAGTCATGAGTGGTTCTTGACACTTCAACACCTTCAACAAGATTTATCACATATCATTCATTCCCATCTACATTAATTACAACATTGTTGTTTGATACGTTTGACAATGCAGGTGACAATTAGGTGGCCATACCAAGAAGGAATTTTTTTTTTACAGAGAAATAAAAGCTTAATAGAGTTATGCAAGCTAGAAGTGTGAAATAAACGTGGAAAAAGTACCATATCAGTGTTGCCAAATTAAAGCTCTGTGGCTTACACTATAACACATTCTTAAAGAAGAATAAAGTTCATGTTTTGGAATGGCCAAGCCAAAATTCTGACCTTAATCCAATGGAAATGTTGTGGAAGGACCTGAAGTGAGCAGCTAATGTGAGGAAACCCACCAACATCCCAGAGCTGAAGCTGTTCTGTACGGAGGAATGGGCTAAAATTCCTCCAAGCCGGTGTGCAGGACTGATCAACAGTCACATGGGGTGTGGCATGTTTGTCAGCCAGCCAGATCAGTTAAAAAGACAAAAATGACTTATATTATTAAATACTTATTGTAGTTGTCTTTAAAATACTAAACACACAAAATTGGTGACGTGAATAGGACTTGAAGTTTAGGATTTGACTTGAGACTTGTCTGTCTTGATTCGGGACTTGAGTGTCAAGACGTGAGACTTACTTGTTACTTGCAATTTAGTGACTTGTTCCCACCTGTAGTAGTTACCTCCGAATGCATTAGCTTTAGCATCCCGCTATTACAGATGGTGAAAAAATAAGCCCTTACTGCGTGGCAGCAGTGGCTTGATTGGTTCAGTTTCATCATTGTTATTTTCATCCTGCTAATCCATAACATCATCAGTAGATTTCTTTGAAATACTACATGAAAACAATCTGATAGTTTGCTGTTTGCTGTTGCTTGATAATCTGGCTTGCCAAATGTGTGGGTGGTGTCTCCAAATGTCATGGCTTTCGAGTTGTTAGTGGGAGCATCCTTGATTGGCCAATCTGTTGTTCAATTAATATGGTTTCTCAACAGCCAATTAATTAAAATATGTATTTGGTGCAGCACTGTTTTAACCTTATTTATATTTCATTTTTGTTCTACTTATAATACATTCTCTAAATGACTTTGTTGTTCAAAATGCTATATAAGGAGCAAATGAGGGGACTGCAGCCTATGCGGACAGGTCCTGTAAAAAAAGTAGGGGCCATCATCACAGCACATGCAGTAATATTCTTATTTCTTTACACTATTTGGACTTTTTTCCAAAGTCAAAAAGTAATGAGTAACAAAGAATATTTCATAAATGTAGTGGAGACAAAGTGTACTTTAAATGAAGAGGAGTGTCGGTGCCACAGAGTGAGTACAGTTAGTCATATAACTACAAATGAAACCTTCAATTCATGTTCTACTCTGTAAGTATCTGTGCTTCTTCAATGCTCTCAAACTCTTTAGTGTTCTTATCTCAAAAAGCCACATGTCAGAGGGGAATGGCCAGACTGGTTTGAACTGATAGAAAGGCAACAGTAACTCAAATGACCCCTTGTTACAACTGAGGTATGAATGAATGCACCTTGAAGCAGCTGAAGACCACACTGGGTACCATTCCTGTCAGGTAAGTACAGGTGACTGATTCCACAACTCATGCAGACTCACCAAATTTGGTCAGTAGAAGACTGGAAAAATGTTGCCTGGCCTGATGAGTCTTGATTGCTACATTCAGATGTTTGTTTGCATCAGAATTTGTTAGAAAAGCATTCAGGCTGGTGGTGCCAGGGTAATGGTGTGGGGGGAATGTTCGTTGCAAACTCTGGGCTCCTTAATACCAATGGAGCATTATTTAAATGCCACAGCCTAGATGAAGATTATTGCTGACCATGTCCATCCCTTTATGACCACAGTGTACCATCCTCTACAAGCCATGGTACAAAGCTCAACTCATCTCACACCAGATCTCAATCCAATAGAGCGCCTTTGGGATGTGGGGAAACAGGAGATAGGCATCACGGATGTACAGCTGACAATTCTGCTGTGTGTTATCATGTCGATAATGACCAAAATCTCTGGGAAATGTTTATATCACCTTGTTGAATCTATGTTACAAAGAATTAAGGCTGTTCTGAAGGCAAAAAGGGGTCTAAACCGGTTCAGGCAAGGTGTACCTACTAAGTATAATATGCATTACAAAAAGTTTCTAGTACTACTAGAAAGTACACAGGTTCACAACAGGTAGTCTCCAGTGATTGACTTATTGCCAGAATCAGATTTCTTGCCAGTATCTGATTATCCTACACATGTACACACACTCAGTAACCTGTTCCATTATTTGTAGCCAGAAGGAAATGGGGTGTACTCTTCAAATAAAGACAGCCATCAACATCTAGAATTCCGAAACCACATAGCAAACCGTAAACCTGAACACATTCTTCATATGTCTGCTCTCCACCTGGTGCTGCTCCAAAACACTTCATTTAATTCATTTAGTTCAGACTAAAACAATAATTTAAACTAAACAGCTACTCATTACAGGTTTGCATCACTGCATGTAAAGTGCAAGCCGGAAGGACTGTGTGTTTAAGTACCTGTTGCTGTACTGCAGGTCTTCTTATTGGTTATATCAGTGTTTTACACAAAGATGCTGTCATTAAATTAGAACAATAAATAAGGATACAAACCCACAATGTGTATATATATATATATATACATACACTCATTGACAAAAAATAACTCCAACTCCAATAACACCAAGAAAGAGCTGTTGAATGTAATAATGACATGTGTAAGTGATAACAATATTAGAGTGTAAGGATAAGTTTATTGGAGAAAACTGTACAATTGAAAGGAGGCTCTAGTACCCTGTTAGGCTGCCTCTAGTCTGGATACAAGATGAGATACAGTTGGGCAATGGAGGCATACAGGTTCTGTATGGTATCTGCTGGCACATTGCCCACAGATGTTGCAGCTGGGGCTGCAGATCCTCATCAATCACACCAGCAGTTTGGGCAGTGTGTCGCTCCACAGCAAAGGCAGGATTGAAGAGCTCACCACAACACCTCCATACTCAAACCCAACCATCATATGAGCCCAAACAGAAACTGGATTAGTCTCTAAAGACGATACAGTACCAGTCCATACATAGCAGTCCAGGTTTCTCAGTCTTGACACAACTGCAAACATAGGCGATGGTGGCTGGCCGTCAATGTCAGGACATGTAATGGGTGCCGTGACAACAAATTTCCTTCTGCCAAGTGCCTGGAAATGGTACAGGCAGAGACAGGGGTGTGTAGTGAAGTACCACCTGGGTCTGGTAGCTTGGATTGCATCGTAGAGGCATGTCTAACAATCAGTGATCTCCCTCAAGAGATGCACTAACCAAATGTATTGTCTCAGAGCCTTGTTGTAGGGCAGAGGGGGAAGCACTTTTATGCCCTCCTGTGGCAAGACCCAGTGTTAGACCACACCTAATCATTTATATATCTGCCTGCGACCTAAATGCATCACAAGTTATGTTTTTAAGTATATCTGTGTGTATATATATATATCTAACTGCAGTAGGAGATTGTAGACAGAGGTCCTTCCACAGCTGTAAATTGCTTATGAATGTGTGGGAGGAGGGACCAGGTTATGTATGAAGATGTTAATGTTTAAATGACATTCATTCAGCGAGGTTCCAACGTTCCAAGTGTGGATCAGTTGTTTTTCTTTGAGTTTCCTAATATGATTGCTACCATAGCAAGACATGACAATGCAAACAAATATATCATTGATGGAATGTCCGTTAGTTAAAAAAAATTGCCACTGGAAATTGCAATTCCTTAGTTTTGATGGACTAAAGGGGTTCAAGCTATCGATCAGCAAGCCTTCTCTTAGTTTCTCCAGTGTAAAGCTGATTGCATCT
The DNA here is from genome assembly GCA_025084515.1 of Ancistrus triradiatus. NCBI lineage: Eukaryota > Metazoa > Chordata > Actinopteri > Siluriformes > Loricariidae > Ancistrus > Ancistrus triradiatus. The sequence continues at coordinate 66,135 of JAJAGP010000740.1, read as the reverse complement.
CTTGCATATCCTACAGTAGACCACTCCTGCAGTGATGCTTGAGGAAGAATGCAAAATGACCATTGATTCTTTTGTGCCAGTTATTTTAGTGGTGGTGCTAATAAATGTAGCACATCTAGTTCGATTGCAGGCTACCATTCCATCGGTTATGATCTAACTGGTCACTTATCTCACTCTTATCTCTCAAGTATGTCTTTGATGTTCCTATCCTGGCTGCAGTCTCTGCATCATCCTGGAGGATTCCAGGATATTATGGCAAAGTGTAATATTGGCAACTTTTTTATTTGTAAGATGATAAGTCAGCACCAAAAGAATTCTTGTCAACTTAAGTGCATCCACTTCCTGAATAGGTAAAACGAGAGCAAAGGCATCACCTATGATGTCCTTAGAAAACCCACAATTCTGAAAATATTCACACATTTCATTACTTTTTTGGATGAAGTCTTCATCTAGTATGGCCACAACAAGAGAGCTGTCATCAAAACAATGGAAAGGATTATAATACTACTTCAAGATGTAAATCCAATATGAAGATGGCAAAAGATCCTGGCTGTTGCCAGTCAGCTGTGTCTGAAATTTGGTGTAAGTGTAAACAAAATGTTAAGGTTATAAAAGAAAAACATATGGGTAGACCAAGACGTCAAAGCATCAGAATGGAAAGCTCAAAGCAATTTGCCTTGAACATAGAAAATGCATAACAAAATAGAAGAAAAACAAATAAGGAGTCGATGTTTGTGAGGGAACTGTAAGAAATGACTGAATGAATTGGGATTTACATATAGAAAAGCTAAACAAAACCCACCACTAACACCTAAACAAAAGAAGACATGGTTACAGTGGCCTAAAGAGACGTAGTCATAGAGGGGGAAGGATTGGATGAAAGTGATATTCAGCAATGAATCCTGAATCTGCATTAGCCACAAAGATGATGTTGGAACTTTGTGAGGTAAGCTTCACAAATCCAGATTGTTAAAGATATTAAACAATATCTGTGTTTTTTGGGTGACCATCCTGTAGTTGTGGTGCTTCTATAATTTTACCAGAGCTAGTAGAGGCTTTTGGGAGCCACACTAATAGCCAGCCTTAAACAAACTGAAGAAAACCCACACTATGCCACCCACAAATTAACACCGAGATGGCAGGGCACTGGCACCTTTCATCATAAGTCAGGCAGCACCTGTACAATACAACTAAAGAGCCTAGTCCAAGCCCCGGAAAACAATCCCAGATCATTATCCCTCCACCAAACAATACCGTTGGCACATTGCAGTCAGGCAGGTAGGGCAGGGCAACTTAGGGCTAGTAAAAATAAATAAATAAATAAACTAAATAATGATGTGATGTCAACAGATGATTATAATCAGGATTTGGTACAAAAGCAGCATCCACGAAAGGCTGAGTGTTTGAGGAGTAAAGATGGGCAGAGGATCTCCAGTTTATCAACAAATATGTAAGAGGATAATTGAAATATTTACAATAATGTTCCTCAAAGAAAGACTGGAAAGCCTTATGTTAACCATGTCCAGAAGTGGCATTGACTTCTCTGGGCTTGGAGGCATCTGGAATAATGGACCATCACACAGTGGAAACGTATATTGTGGTCAAACCAATCAGTATTCCAGATCTTTTTTGGAAGAAATAGACGCCGTGTGCTCCAGACCAAAGACTATTATCAGCAATAAGTCCAAAAGCCAGGCTCTGGCATGGTATGGGGTCGGGTCAGAGCTCTTGGCAAAGGTCATTTACACTCCTGTGATGCAGCATTAATGCAGAAAAGTACACTGAGATTTTAGAGCAACATAAGCTGCCTTCAAGACGACATCTTTTCTAGGGATGTCCATGCATTTTTCAACAAGACAATGCAAACCAAGTCAAACCAGAAAACATTAGGACTGATATATGTAAATCCCTTCCAGTCTTTCTTTGAGGAACATTGTTTCATTGTGTTTCAAACACTTTAATCATTTTTTAGACATTTGTAGATAAACTGGAGATCCTCTGCCCATCTTTACTCCTCAAAGCCTTTTGTGGATGCTGCTTTTGTATCAAATCATGACTATAATCATCTGTTAACATCACTTGTTTAAAATCACTTCATTATTTAGTTTTTTTTACTTCAATACTAATGCTAAATTGTTCCTGTCCCGACTATTTCTGGAATGTGTCGCAGGCCTGAATTGAAGTTGACCAGAAAAAAAAATGAAATGAAATGAAATGAAACATTTTGGGTTCATACTGTCTGCAATGAAATAAAAGGCAAATGTAAGGAATGTAAGGAACACTGCATTTATTTTTTAGTTGCATTTTCCATACCGTCCCAACTTTTTCTGATTTGGTGTTGTATTTTTAATCAATTAGATTACTTCATGGTCTTTTCAAATAACTCCAGGTTGTTGATACCTGATTTTAAGGTGCTTTGCTAGTAGACATCTATTTGTTGTGCAGGTTTTAAATCAAAGCTGTATATAATGCTGTTCTCCTCCTTGTTTTCTCTACAGTTAGACCATGTCAAAGCATGACTAAGGGATGATGGGATAACAATGCTGCTGTCAATCAACCCATGTAAAAGCTTGTATGGCAGTGGCCACTGGAAATAAAGAACTGACCCGAATTATACCATATATGAACTCAAGCCAGCTGGAATTAGGACAAGGAGGCAGCCAACATAGTGCTAGACTGTGTGGTGTGGGTACTTAGACTTTTATTTGTCACGTACATAGTTATACACAGTACAACTTGCAGTAAAATGTTTCTGTGCAATGCTCCCGGAATGTGCAATATTACTTGGGGGGAAATAACAAGATAAAAAGAGGAAAATATATATAAAAGAAAATATATATGTAAAAGAAAAAAAGTATATATATATATATATAAAGAAGCTATATATGAAGAATAATGTACTTTACTATTAAGTATGTATGCAGGATTATCCTGTCCATGGTAGAGACAAATTATTTGCCTTGTCTTAATAATATTGGCTATGTTGCTAGACAAGTACTGATAGCCTATACACTATAATAAACAAACCGAATGTTTACGTGTAGACTCCGTATCTTCACTGGAATTCTGCCATCATAGTATGTGCATAATACCTTAGTTTTATTCTATCTGTATTGAATTTTGACTTGTACTTGTTTTGAGGATCAATGGAATATGTATGAATAAACAAGCTCAATGTATTTTGCTGCTCCATTTTTTTCAGCTGTACTCCTGACTGAGCTCTGAGCTTTAAGATGTGAAATAAATGTCAGGTTTTGATCCTGCTGTCGCACATCGGTGCTGCACCGCACTGGGTTAATGAACCAGGGAATGGAGCATTTTACCTGTGCATGGGGTCACTTTGTATGAGACAGGAAAGAGAGGGGGACAGCGGGAGTAGAAGCCCTGATTCTCACGACACCATTAGGGCGGTGATAGCCCACAACAGGAGTCCCAATAATGACTGGTGATAATCTGCCCCTAAAACCATCCTTCCATTGCTCCATCCAGCCCATTCTTCACTTATCTACTGCAGGACAACCTCGAACCCATGCTGGAGTCAAACCAGGCCAAAACTCTCTCTCCAAATTCCCACACAAACACAAATGCACACGCACAAATAACACGTCCAGATTAAAAGGCATCGGAACGGCCTATCTGAAGTCTCTGGCAGGTGTCTTCTCCTGGCGCTTTATGCTACCTAGCCTGCAGGATTTGCACTTGGATTGTCAGAGCAGACTTGGCAGGTCTATTGTGTGAACACATTTAAGAGCACATGTTTATGCATAACATTTGCACCTTTGTGGCATTGCATCCAAAGAGGAAAGACCGATGCATAAACGGGGTGCTGGGTGGGGGGGAAGAAGTAGGTGTTGAAATGAATTTCCACAGCAGCTTTGAGCGTCATTGGGAAATTGTCTGTAGGAGCATGGGAGTTTGGGATTCTCAGATCTCCAGCCTGCAGCTAAACCAAATCCTCAGCCTTTGCTCATCTCTTCCCAGTCTGCACATTGCACAGGATGGATTTATTTATTTACAATTATTAACTTGGCAGGTGCTCTTATCCTAAGCGACTTACAAGTGAGACACAATCCAACACAACCATGCAGCAGCTGAGGTTCAAGAGACTTGCTTAAGGGCCCAGCAGCAGTCTGGGATTTGAACTTGTAACCTTCTAGTGAAGAACCTAAAAGGATTACATTTAAACATAATCTGTATTCAACACTTCTGTAAAGTACGTGCAGTAAAACAGGTAATAGCTTCCGTGTGCTGTGTAAAATTAGTCACAGCTCCAGAGCGCCCCGGTTTGATTCCCAGTCTGCATTTGGTGCGGGGTTTGCATACGCGGCGGTTGTGTGAAAGGCTACAGAAGCTAAGTCAAACCTACGGTATGGAAAACTAGTCGATGATTACTGCATGTGCTTTTCTGTGGTTAAGAAAGCAACAGATTCCACCTTCATGTGTTTGCGCTGTTTGTTCCAAGCTAATGCTAAAGGTTAGTTTATGTTACAACACTAAACGTAGGTTTAAAACAAGAGTTTTAAAAATATGGACTGTCTGCCACTACTAACGTACTGGATAAAATCAAAATGAACATCTAACACAACCCAAATATTAAAAGACAAGTATGTTATTGTATTTACTTATCTTAAATGAGACATAACTGATATGAGCAGTGACTGTGAGATTACATGCAGTTTTAGAGTGGTGCTTTCTGTTTTGCTGTCTTGCTGCAAATAATGGAGTTTGGAAAATGATCACTGGTCACTCGGTAGCCTGAGGAGCTTCTGTAGAATACAGTGTATATAGTGATGTACAAGTTGAATAACATTTGTCTTTATTTATTTTTCCTTATTTGGATTTAGCCCTATTTAAAGAGAAATGCAGCACTTAAGTATTTTTCCACATGATTTCCAGAATGACTATTACTCAAGTAATTAATTGAATGCACATGACTGAATGATATGTAATTACGCTACATAGAATTAATTTTAAAGTCTTTTGCCCCCCACCCCACAGTCCACCATTACAGCTGTGACCGTTGTTGAGGCTCTCAAAACAATTTAAAACGAATGCTGAAATCAAAGTTCTTTATATGCCTACTTTTTGTTCAGTGCTAGGGCAATAACAAATTTGTATTTGGGGCCTAGCCTAAAGCACTTTATAATTCTCGTTGTGGTTGCATTCCAGTGGCAGCATTGATCTATGAAATGAGATTACATGTCCTGATTCAAGGACTTCAAGGCCTGCACAATAGCCAGTCAAAGAGGTAAATAGGTGTAACTGCAATGAGGCCCAGGTCCTAAAGGGGCCCATTGCTGATGTCAATAAACATTATTTTAAGGCTTGTTTTTTTTTACCTTGGGCTCATTTCTTTTGTTCGTCTTTACTGATTTATAATAATAACAACAATAATTCAGAAATCTATTAGAATCATTTACTGGGACTCATTAGTAATGTTACCTGCAGTGCAGAAGGTCCATGGAGGTGTACTGGCAGGACATGGTAGGCACAAATTAGTTTGGGGACAAACAGAGGCTTCAAAGAGAGAGAATGAGAGAAAGAAGAAGTGCAGTAGAGGCACAGTTTTAAAAACAGAGCCAAGAACACAGATCTGTCTCTTAATCCTCTCCACCTGGGGGCACATCATCCTCCCCATGCCTGCTGTTACAGTGCCACCTGAACCCCCAACTCCCTTTCTGGATGAGCCACTGAGCCCCCTGGGCAGTGCTCACCTCCCCCTTACTCCCTGCCTACACCACGAGCACTGCCAAGCACCCCGAACCCCTAGGTTGTCCCCAACTTCCTGCCAGTCGAGTACCCATTCTATCATGGCTAAGACAGTTCAAATGCCAAGTGTGCCCCCCACTATCTTGCCAAATACCTGACATGGCCACCTCACAAGACTGGCAAGTGTGCTAGAGCGTATACTTGCACATGCATGAGTGCAGAATATGCCAGCCTGCCAGCCGCTTTGCCATCTACGAGCTGCCAAACATTCAAGATTATGTCCCCCCCACCACACACATACACACATTCACCTGCCAAACATCCAAGATTATACTCTCCACCTCCAGCATGCCAAATACCTTCAAACACTGCCATCCAGCACTATATCCTGAGGGAAGCCCTAAAACACACACTTGCATACCCACCCACACGCGCACGCACGCACACACACACACACACATACAGGATATATAGATTTATTTCCATTAGTTATACAAAGATCAGAGAAGAGTACTGAATGAAGCACACAGCAGATAAGAGAAGCATTGATGATGCCATGTTTATATATTTTGAAATCGATGTCTTATTGGTACGACAGTTCGGGACCATACATTTTTTAGGTTTGATACCAGGTACTCCAGTTTTCAAATGCCTGTAGTCAATTGATGCCTCTAAAATGTCTCAGCATGCATGAGTGCGTGAGTGAGTGTGTGTGTGCCCTGTGAGGTATTGGTGCCCCATATATGGTTGGTTCTGGCCTTGCACACTGTGCTGCCAGTTAATCCCCCCGACTCCCTGTGATCCTGAATTGGATTGAATGGGTAGGGTATGGAACTGAATGAAATAAACACTTACTAAAAAGTCCACATTTTCCATATGAATTACATCATATAAAAGAAAGCAGCTTCAAGAATATAGCAGTACCGTAAAATAGTTTTTTTTAAATAATTGATCAGCTTTAATTTCAGAAGACAAAGGTTCAGCATTTGATGTAAATCCTTGTGCTCTACATGTTATTGGCAGCTATTGTCTTCAAAGGCTTTTTCCCCCATGTGACAGTCTGTTGAGCTTTTGTGGCGGGTACACTACGTGTCACAGGGCCATGCATGTATTGTGTGTGAGTATATGTGAGTGAGTGTTTCACAGTGCCCGTTTCCTGCACTCCCGCCTGGCATACAGATGGTTAAGCCCATCAGTGCAGAACAGTTTGGTTGGGGGAGGGGTGGTGGCACAGGGCACAGGCTACAGATGGCATAGAGGGCATCGCCAAGTGCTCTGTGTGTGCGTGTGTATGTGTGTGTGGAGGACAATACCCTCAACCCCACAACTACACAAAGGCTTGGCATGGCATGGACTCCTATGCCAATGAATGAGCTTATGAGGTTTTGACCCAGCTTACTTTATCCCTTTTCACTCTTTGACTCATCCTTTTCTCCCCTCTGTCTCTCCTGTGCCCCTCACCTCATTAAAATCAGCGTTTCTGATGCCATATTTGCTTTGATATTCAATGATCACTAATTCCCTCCTGTACAGTAATCTTTCCAGGCAGCCTACTTGCAAATACGTGTGTACACGTGAACGTGTGCAAGTGTGTTTGCGCTTGTTTTGGTGCATTCTGCCCCTAATGTTAAATACAGAGCTTATTATTTTCACCTACCAGGGGACTCACAAAAACAAGATCCTTCTCTGATGTGTCATGATTATTAGACTACATTAATGTATCATGAGACTAGAAACACAAATTATCAGCCATTCTTATGATCTATATGCTCTCTCTGGAGTGTATCCAGACGTTTATAGTGTAAACAAATATGAGGTCTCAAAATCGCACTTATTGACAATGAAGGTGGAGCATCCTTTTATTGATTCAACCTGTAATTAAAGGGGCATGTAACTATTATGGTCAACACAAAATTGTGCATATTCTAGTTGCATTTGGCACAGTGGTCAATGTAATGGACTACTGACCTGAAGGTATGAGGTTCACGTCTCATCACTGCTAAGATGCCACTGAACCAAGGCACTTATTTGACATTTGTTTGAATTCTACATTGAAAGGCTGTATCAAGCTGAAGCTGTAGGAAGTTGTTCTGGATAAGGACATCTGCTAAATGCTGTAAATGTAATCCTGAATTATGGATACTGGCATTCAAAATACATACAAAGTACCTTTATTTCAGTGCTTTCCAGATAGTGACATACAGTGGTTCTAAAAAGTTTGTGAATTTTCTGTATTTCTGCATAAATATGACCTAAAACATCATCAGATTTTCACACAACTCCTAAAAGTAGATAAAGAGAACCCAGTTACCAACACAACTTGAGACAAAATAATTATACTTGGTCATTTATTTATTGAGGAAAATGTATCCAATATTACATATTGTAGTGAGTGGCAAAAAGTAATGTGAGCCCTCTAGGATTAGTCATTTTAATTTGAAGGTGAAATTAGTAGTCAGGGTGTTTTCAATCAATGGGATGCCCAATCAGGTGTGAAGTGGGCACCCTGTTTTATTTAAAGAAAGGGGATCTATCAAAGTCTGCTCTTCACCAACACATGTTTTGTGTGGAAGTGTAATCATGGTGACGAAATACAGTGAGATTCTGAGGTAGCTCAGAAAAACAAAACGAAGTTGTTGCTAGTCTGCATTCAGGCTGGAACAGGTGACATAAAAACCATCTCTAAAGAGTTTGGACTCCACCAATCCACAGTCAGACAGATTGTGTACAAAATGGAGGAAATAAAGGAAAAGAACCATTGTTACCCTCCCCCAGGAGTGGTCGACCACCAAAGATCACTCCAAAGAGCAAGGCGTGTAATAGTTGGAGAGGTCACAAAGGACCCATGCAACTTCCTATGAACTGCGCCCTCTCTCACATTGGCTAATTTAATGTTCCATGAGTCCACCATCAGAAGAACACTGAACAACAATGGTGTGCCATGGCAGGGCTGCACGGAGGAAAGGCCACTGCTCTCCAAAAAGAACATTGCTGGTAGATATCATGGTTTGGGGCTTTTTGCTGCATCTGGGCAGGACAGTTTGCCATCATTGAGTGGAACAATGAATTCTTCTCGAATGATATCAGAGAAATTCTAAAGGAAAATGTCAGGACATCTGTCCATGAACCTGAATCTTCTCAAGAGAAGGTGGGTCATGCAGCAAGACACCCGACCCTAAGCACACAAGAGCCGTTCTACCAAAGAATGGTTACAGAAGAATAAAGTTCAATGTTCTGGAATGGGCCAAGTCCTGACCTTAATCCAATGGAAATGTGGTGTGCTGGAAGGAGCTGAAGCGCGAGCAGTAGAAGCTAATGTGAGGAAAACCCACCAACAATCCCAGAGCCTGAGCTGGTTCTGTAGTTCTGTACGATGAGGAATGGGCTAAAATTCCTCCAAGCCGGTGTGCAGGACTGCATCAACAGCTACAGGAAATGTTTAGCTGCAGTTATTGCTGCACAGGGGGGTCACACCAGATACTGAAAGCAGAGGCTCACATACTTTTGCCACTCACCAATATGTAATATTGGATCATTTTCCTCAATAAATAAATGACCAAGTATAATATTTGTGTCTCATTTGTGTAACTGGGTTCTCTTTATCTACTTTTAGGACTTGTGTGAAAATCTGATGATGTTTTAGCTCATATTTATGCAGAAATGTAGAAAATTCTACAGGGTTCACAAACTTTCAAGCACCACTGTACAGTAGGAGGAGTCAAAGCACAGGTCTGCCTCTGATGACTCACTAATGTGACTCACAGTCTCACTAGCTGTTGTCATGTAAATGCTTAAGAGAGATCTGGAGTTTTTCCTTTCCACTGTCGCCCTATGCTTGCTCAATTTGGGATTAGCCTTATAATTTAGAAGGTAATTTAAGCTTCATTGAGACAATGCTCCATTGTAAAAAGTCAGCAATAATTACAAAATAAGTGATAACAAAAGTGAATAACTAATAATAATTAAAAATAAAATTTCTGGCAAATTTACCAAAAAGTATATATATGTACAAGATATACATATATTATGTAGCCTACTTGTATCTATATATATAGATGTGTGTGTGTGTGTGTGTGTGTACAGTGTGGTATGGTGAGGTGGGAGTTACCCGTACGCCCCTCTCTAAGAATTATCAGTATTTGTTTTTTCAATTCTGTAAGTGTGTCATAATTTGGATCAGCTGTTTAGACAGATAAATAGATAGATGAATACAAGATGAACTGAATTAGATTTTTCTCAGTGATAGTTATGGCATCACACATATGCATATCACATGTCTGTGACGCACCACACATTTACACCTGTGAAAAACCTGTGAAACATGTCCCCTCATTATCATTATTACCTACTATGTGTGTGGCTACTTCTGCCTCACAAAAAGTCTCTCAAAAATTTGCTAAGAATTAACTGTAAACCTGTAAAAATATAAAATGTTATATTCTCTATTGCGTACTAAAGCGCTTTGCTTCTGAGGTAAATCCATGCATTTGGTAGGGCAACCCAAGTAGAGTGAATATTCAAGATAATTTAAAAGTAAAACTCCTTCAATAGATATTGACATATATAAGCAAAGCAATTGCCCATACTCCTGTGTTCAGGAAGGACGGTCCCTGGCTTTGACTTGCACTGGGTGTGCTGTAAGGCTTTTGTTTGCAGGCATATATGGGGGCAGATATTTGTTTTTTTCTTTTTTTCTTTTTTCTGCAACAGATGTCCTCATCCATGAACCTGTGGATCTTACGTATCCTTTATTTGTGGTTGACACTATGGCTCCATCAAGGTTCACACCACCAATAAACTTCTCTTGTGTATGGCAAATCAAATCATTTGACCTCATTGCCACGGGTTCATGTTGTCCCTCAACACATCCAGCTCACTAAAATAAATGGCAACACTGCATTTTTAACAGATTTTTTAGCAAATGAAGCTGAAGACTACCATCAAAAGAAGGTCAGAGAGTCCATTTCATCTGCAACACACACATCCTTGCGCCCTCATCGGACAAACAAGACAATGACTGCTAAAAAAGGCCACAGAACATCAAGCCATCAATTTACTCCCCAACAACACAGCCACTCCAAGCACACCAGATGATTAACCATTGTGTTTCTAGAGAGAGAGAGAGCGAGAGAGAGACAGACAGAGTGAGAGGATGAATGAATAAAGAGCGGCGCTGCAATAATGAGGATGTTTGCTGTCAGCTCTTCAGTCGCTAAATAACAGATGCACCGCATGCAGCAGATGTGTGCAATTGGAGTCGCATCTGAAAATGCTGCACGACAGAGGCACTTTTTTAAAAACACACACTGTGTTTTTCTTCCCCACCCCACCTTCTTTTGCTTTTCCTTGCCACTTTGAGCCAAAACACACCAAGGAAAAGACGTTGCCAATGTTTGGCACACAGCAAACCTTTGACGAGATTTGGAGGGAGATGACATAAGAAAATTGGAGTAGTGTACCGTTGGGCCAAGCAGTTTGACAGCGCTTGGAAAGGAAAATGGGATATTTTTTAAGACAGATAAGTGTGCACACACACATACACGTGGATGTTGATCCCTCAGCTCTCTCCTGTTTTACTCTTGTTGAGGGCACGGACGAAAAAGTCGCTATGAAACAAACTTTTAAAAGAGAAGATGCCGTGAATGACTTACATATGTCCATATGTTTTACCACTATTTTCATCCCAGGCAGGATAAAGATACTACATTATTTCCCAAGCATACACAAAGTTTCATACATTACGTCTCAATTACGAACGTGCTTGTGTTGGTTGCTAGTGAACAGGCAAAGTCAGCGCACACAAACAGTAGCACGACATTAAACAGTCGTCAAACCCGGCCTCTTGACTGACCACGTCCAGTCTGTCTTCTCGTGAAAGATCCAAGGGACAAAGAGAATTCACCCTTTCCTACTACAATCGAAAAGAAAAGCCTGTTTTCTGTTCTTTTTCCCTAAATTCAGCAAAAATGAGTAGTATCCACCATTAGCAGCCTCTTATTGTTCAGTATAAATAGGACGTGGATCCGGATAAATCCTGATCATTCAGTGTAGGTCAGAGATAATGTTGTGTACAATCAGAAGAAAGACCTCACATGGTGTCACCTCACAAAGCAAATCTCACAGGACCTTACTCTTCCGTGGTTAACATTTGCCTGCATGATGTATGTTCTGAAACATCCATTTAAAAAACTTGCCCTGTTAACTGAACCTTGAGATGTTGTTGTACGTGTGTTATGGAATATATCTCCCTAGAAGGACAGGAACTGGGAATAACCTGTACTGGCTTTCATCACTATTTACTAACAACTGATTCCAGAGGTAGCCCAGAGGTAGTGGTAGTGGGTAAGGTACTGGACCATGGAGCAAAAGGTCCAGGGTTCAAATCCCACCTCTGCCAAGCTGCCACTGTTGGGTCCTTGAGCAAGACCCTTAACCTACATCTGCTTGGATTGTAAGACTGTACCAATTGTAAGTCGCTCTGGATAAGGGCGTCTGCTAAATGCTGTACATGTAAATGTTGGTAGAATATGGTTATGAGTTCTCATCTAGCTCAGCTAGACCAAGTTTAAACTAAACGGATACATGAAGATAGCATGGTTATTGGTAGAAAATGGTGTTAAATGCAAGTACAGGTTATTCACAGTCACTGGCCTGTTAAAGTCCAGGAGTCTAATTCATAACACAACAACATCTCAAACTTCATTGAACAAGGTGGGTTTTCTAAATGGGTGTCTCACTCACACACAGATACAGTATACACCTCCACACACACACACACACACACACACACACACACACACACACACACACACAGAGACAACACCAGATCTGAGTAGTGTTGGGAGTCCATTGATGGGTGAATGATTTCATTAAGTGCTTTTCAGCCCAGAGGGGGATTTGGGGATGAACCTCCAGGATGTGTGTGACAAGGTCACAACCTCAGACAAATCTCTGCCTGGTCCTGTGCCTGCACCACACTCCCATACATACAGAGTACCAAGACGAAAGACTTATCAGCCGCTGTCACAGGCCGGGCGATATCAGACAGACAAGAAGTAGCAGAGAATGAGAGTGCAGGAGAGTGTGCTGCCGAGAGGGTGAGCTATGGGGGAGGGGGCCAGTTAGACAGAATTCGGCATTGTTTGGGCCGAGAGCTTGACGTTTTGTTGATCCCAACTGATCCAAAGAAACAAAACTGCATTGTTCCTCGCAGATGGAAGCGAGTGTCGCCAAGGTAACCGGATTAATCTCTCGCTTTTCTCTGCTTCCTCCGGTGGAGAGGGCTAATCGCGGCGCGCCATTCACGCCAAAGCCGGGCCTCAAAGCCTGGGCCTCTAACTAGACCTCTAATTAGCCGCAATTACAATGAAGACAACATGATGAGATAATAGAATTTGCAAAATAATGACATACCACGGCAAAATATTCCTCCTCCTAAGCAGCATGCTTTTTCACTCGCGGCTCTGTGCCTGTGTGCCTCGGCACAGCCACAATGAGCCGGAGTCCTTTTAAAGCTGAGGGGGCAGAATGGTGCTGCATTTGGAGCCACAGAACCCCATTGTCAGCCTCTCTCTTTTTCCCCTCAATCAACAGCCCATTGTCTGGCTTCTTAAATAAAAATGACTCAAATGCAAGCACACATAATGATCTCCTTTACCCAAGCATGTGAAACTCATATCACACACACACACACTCACGCACACACACACACACACACACACACGCTCGTACTGTATATGCACATGCAGACAGTTTGGCCTTCCAGACTCTATTGGGTCTAACAGACTAACAGACATACTGTATGTCTATTGTACCATACAATTATAGACAGTGAAGGTGAGAGCCATCATGATACAGTACTTAAAATTGTAAGCATATATAATATTAATAACAATCTTTCTGTTAATGCGCAAGGCACTCAGGTGGCACAGAAGCAAACTGCTAGTCCACCATTGTTGAGACGCAGGATGCCCTTCCAGCTGGTTCAGCCTCTGGGTGGAGGGATGCAACGACGGCTAAAAGTTGTGACGGGCTGAGGCAGGCGGCACGTGCCAGCGAAGATCGGTGCGCGCGGGGTTCAGGATCGGCTCGGGGCTGGTGCCCATTGTTGAGTACTACCGAGCAGTCGCGAGCCGTCGTGGCTGCCTCGCTGAGATGTCCCGGCGTGGCGTTGGGAGCCCAGGAGGCTCTCGTGGGTGCCTGTCGAGAGGCGTGGGTCGAGCATCCGCTATACTCCCGTCTCTCGATGCAGTGCAGAGAGAGCACCGGAGTCGACGTAGACTGGCGCAAGTGAACGTAGGTACACAGTGACCGCTTTGGTGCGCACGACTGACACAGGAGGGGGCCCTGACTGTGGCGGCGGCGGTCCACCGTTCAGTCGAGTGACGACGGGTGGTCTGACATGCGGGAAAGGGGAAGGTGGAAGGGAAACAGGGTGACTCAAGAGAAGAGGAGTGCAAGGCCCAGCGTGGCCGCACCTCCGAACCCATCGGACCATGTCGGGGGGCTGCGAATCGCGATAATGTCGCGGAGGGCGACAAAGAAGGAGAGACGGAAAGAACCACGGGTCCGGGACGTGGCCGGGGAAGAGAACAAGGAGGATGCTCCGGGGGTGCGAGGAGGCGAGTGGGAGCGGAAGAGAGACCCAAGCGGATGGAGCAGTTCCTTTGAACAGTCAGAAAAGTCGAGAGCGGAGAGGAGGGGAGAAAGGGCAGAAGGAGAAAAAAGAGCGTGGATCGGACCGGAGCTGAGAGAAGAGGGGGGCGGCAGAGGGAGATGCGGGGATCCAGAAGTGTCGCTCAGGCGGCGACCTAGCGGAGCGGGCCCGGGGGGTAGAGGATCAGCCCGTGGTAGGGGAGAGAGAGACAGAAGAGAGGAGCGAGGAGGGGCAACACGGGAAAAGGGTGGGACGTGGGACCGGGCTACACTCAATAAAACAAAGCACAACACAATAAAATTGTCTCAACAGAGCAATCAATAAATAAATAAAAAAAACTTGGACACAAGTAACGACCCGCTAGTACTCCGACTAGCCGTCTTACTGTTCCACAATTTCCCTTATTGCCCAAAAATTAACTTGCCACTTTCATATCCAATCTTCTACTCAACAACAATCATATAACGTCTATGGTTAGACAACAAAACTACCCTTAGAAACTATTAACAAATTTAAATTAAGCCCCAATTATTAGCATGAACTCCACACGAACACCAGAAACTGACTGAAAAGTCAACACACAAGCACACTAACAACATCATCAAAAGAAAATAACTACTTTAACCAAATCTCCGTACTGAGGCTAAGCCAAACTGTACCAACACGCTGGAATAATTCAACCTAGCAGCGAAACTCTCCATCTCCATAATCCAACCTCCGCACAAATGCTTCCTCCAGCTTCTCCATCCCACTCGCGAACACAACTCCCCACCCAACGATACCATGCCCCAACGATAATCCACCTCCCCAAACATCAATATTCCACTCTCCCAAGCCTGCCCCCCACAACTCTCCTCTCTATTCAGCACATATTTCTACCTAACTTAGAACCCCAGCCCTACTTTATTGATCGCACACCATACGCCACTATCAGATCCTAGCGGTTCAGTATCCCACAAACAAGGTTGCAAAGAGAACGCCCTCTCACCTCCTCTCCCTCTCCCGACTCGCTTGCACCACTGCCTCCCCGTCTCTCTCCGCCTGCTCCGGCGCCGTAACCCTCATGGGACACCGGAGAGCGAGCTACTTGTCGCATCACCCTCTCGCCTTATACCAGCCCTCTCGGCGTCACCGGATTCCCCGTCGCCGTCTCTCCATCCTCCTCCCCCTTACCAGTCTCTCTCGCCTTCCGGTCGGGGGCTCCCCCGCTCGCACGCCCTGCGCGCCGGCGCCGCCCGGCCGCCCGCCAGATCCTCTGTCCTCCGACCCCGGGCCGCCGGCACTGCACAAGCCTTTCCCAGCTGATCCGACGCGCGTACACCGCTGCAATCGGCCGTCCCTCGACAGACACCAGTGGAAGAAATGTGCCAGCTCGTACTACCGTCCCGAAGTGGGCGGTGGACACTCCCCTCGAGGCTACGCCTTGCCGGGCCCCTTCCGCTCGACTAGTGTACTCCTAGCACAGGTCGCAACCTTCCCTCTTGTCTCCATATACGATCACGCCTCTCGGGTGCGCGGGGGGTTGCCCTCTTCGCGCTCCCCGGGCGCGCGGGGCGTGCGCCTTCCCCACACCGCTAGCCACGCTTTGAGGGTACCCAGCGCGGTAGCACCCTCCCTGCTCGTACTCCACTTGTCCTCATCGTCGGCTGCCGCCTCCGTATCACATCGCCTCGCCCTTACGTTCGCCGCGCCGCGCACTGGGCGCGTCTGGTGGGACGTCTGCCGCGTCCGCCTCATTGCGCCCGGCTCCACTGCTCCGCTGGAGTAGGCTCGGGCTCGGCAGGGTTCCGGGTGGTAGCCTCGGATAAATCGGGGGGCCGCGGCGCACCTCTCTAATGGGTGCGGCCGCAGGAGGCTGTCCGGGATCGGGAGAGCCGCGGAGAGAGCTATAGCAGATGAACACCGTGATATTTAAGGGAAAGGAAAGTGAGAGGGTTTGCAGAAAGTTGCAGGAATATTCAAAAAAAGTAGGCAGGGCAGAATGTGGGCACCCTGGGGCAGTGGAAGTACCGTGTCATAAGTAGGGAAACACAAATTGGTTTTTGGAACTCAGTGACCCTTGATCTTACATACACAATGAAGCCAACGAGGAGAAGGTGTTAAGGTGGCCAATGGGGAAGTTTTGCGCCTCGTTTGCATCGTCTCTGAGAGTGCAACATGCAGCCAACAAACTCGCAATGGCCGGAAAACAAGGTTGTTCAAAAACATCATGGTTCAGGAAAGGGAAAAAGCTCTCTCAGAGATGTCAGCGGTCAGTTTCCCCTGTGCGGAACATAAGTGAGGCAATGGAAGACCACAAGGCACATTTCTATTAAGGAACTCTCCGAAGTGGCAGACCAGAAAAATCTCAGATAGGCAGGGCGAAAGGATGGTGAGAACAGTCATCGTCAAAAGCCCACAGATCACCTCCAAAGAACCACAACCTCTCTGCTGTGCAGATGGTGTCACTGTTTCTCGTTCAACTATACAGCGCACTTTGCACAGGAGAGGCTGTATGGATAGTAATGCAAAGAAGCCTTTTCTGCAGACAACCCAACAAACATAGTCACTTGAGGTGTGCTACATCACATTTGGACATCCCACTTCATTTTGGAATAAAGTGCTGTGTACGTATGTAAACTAAAATTGAGTTATTTGACTAACAAAGGAAGCGGAAAAGAAAACAGGACACCTTTGCTAAGCCCCAGTAATTTGGGGTGGTGTGTTCCATCATGCTGTGGGCTGTGTGGCCAGTGCAGTACGGAATCTTGTAAAGTTTGAGGGTCGCACATGATTCCAGTTATATCTCCAATTCTGAGACACATGTTCAAGAATCAGTGACAAAAGTTGCACCGAGGCCAACGACCCCCAAACCCCCCCTACTCAAAATCTACTAAGGCATTCATTCAGAGGGAACCAGTAAAACGTTCTGGTAGGCAGTCCAGTCCCCAGACATGAATATTTACTGAAAATTGTGGGCTGTCCCATGCCTCGGAAACCATCAAACCTGACTGAACTGGAGATTTTAAAAGAAATGGTCAAAGCACCTTCAACCAGAATCCAGACTGGAAGCTGTATGAAGCGTTTAGCGCTGTTAATTTCTACAAGGAGGATCTACTAACTCTTGAAGTCCTTTTCTTTGTTGGGTGCCAAATGTATGCACCTGCCTAATTTAGTTTGAATAATTACTGCACACTTTCTGTAAATCCTATAAACTTAATTTCACTTCTCAAATATCACTGTGTTCATCTGCTATATGATATATTTAACTCAAGTTGCTGATCTGAACAACCAATGATTTATAAACTAAAATCATGAAAATTATCAGGGGTGCCCAAACTTTTTCATACGACTGTATATAAGATATATTAAAATCTGATTCTCTGCTTGTTTCTTCCCCGTGGTGTGAAACGATTTCTCAACTAGTAACAGATCCTGCATGTGTAATTCACCTGAGCTCAAAGGTTTTCCCATAAAAACGTGCACCAACCCCAAAGTTAAGACAGTATGGAAAAACAAACAAAAAACGCAGTGTTCCATACATTTCCTTTTACTTTTATTTTGTTGCAGACAGTATGAACCCAAGATATTTCATGTTTTTTATGGTCAACTTAATTTAATTTCTTAATAAACATCCATTCCTGCATTTAAGGCCTGCAAAATATGGAATGGGGTAATTTATGACTGGTAGGTTTGTCAACAAATGTGTAAGAAAATGATTAAATCTGAAGGGATTTGCATATGTATCTCCCTACAGAGCATAGTATCATTAAAATATTCACGGAATCTGGAGGAATTCCGGTGCATAAAGGACAAGGGCACAATCCTAAACTGGACACCCATGATCTCCACTCCCTCAGACAGCACTGCATCAAGAACCGCCATTCATCAATAGCTGATAGAACCACATGGGCAAGGGATTCCTTTATCAAACCCTTATCAAGCTCTACAATACAGAGTTACATTCACAAATGCCACTTAAGACATTACTGTGCAGAAAGAAAGCCTTGTGTTAACCGTGTCTAGAAGTGGCATCAACGTCTGGGATGGACCATCACACAAAATTATGGCTATCTTCAAAACAACATCTTTTCCTTGGGCATCCATGCATTTTTCAACAATACAGTGCACATGCTGCACACATTACAAAGGCAAGAGCGCAGGAGAAGAGGGTACGGGTTCTGGACTGGTCTGCCTGCAGTCTTATAACTATATAGCAGATGTATAGCAGATATTTCAGGAAGAAATGCTATTCTTATGAAACAGAGTATTCAAATGTTTTCTAAGCAAAGAGATTAGAAAGAACTGGAAGGAATCAGATGGGCAAACATATTATTAGGGAATATTTAAGATTCATAGGGGTAGAAAACAGTTTTTCATGATATTTTTTCAGCATGAACTGTTTGCCCATTTTTTTGTCTGTGTTAATAAAATGGATTGTGAACTTCAATTCCCATAATTCCCCAATGAGTACAGAGGCATTGCTCACCTGTCTTCAGATTCACCAGTCTTCATTCCCCTTCAGCGTGTGATGGTGTTTAACAGCAGGAAATGTCTGCAAGCACAATCATTAAAAGGATGAGAGTTAGCGTGTCTGACAGAGAGAGAGAAAGGTAGAGAGAGCTAGCCAGAGAGCTGCAGGTTAATATGTGTGACTTGGAGAGTGTGGGATGATTATGAGATGAAAGGCATGATGTGCGGGACTCATAATGAGACTGCAGGGTGATTAATACTGACACTGTGAGCTGGCTCTAATTTCTCTAATTCAATCAGTCCTGTCCCACTCAACACACACACACACACACACACACACACACACACACACACACACACACACACACACACTACTGGAGGCTGTGGAAGAGACTACATAACCATTCCTGTTCTGTGGAAATGTGGGTCCAGTTATTCAGGGCATGCTTGTGTTGGTCTCTGGTACGTATTATGACGTAATAATCCAAGACACGCTGAAGCGAGTGTTTAAAAGCTCAAACAGCTTGAGTATGGGGGTACAGTACCGAGGGAAATACGACACAGCCACAGTCACCACACCAGTCTGGAGAACCCCCACTGAATTTAGTTAAAGTCTGTTGTCTGTTGTAAACGAGCTGCACTATTTGATAGTGCTTCACTTTGTTTCGTGTCAGATTAGAAAGGAAGTTGCACCCAATTATCAGAATTAAGCAGCTTGATTTGCTTGCCAGTGTGCTGGGAAAAAAGGATGGCTCTCGTTAGCTAAACACCTCTGGAACAGATTTCCATTTGTCGGCTCACCACTGGAGCCGTGAACAAGCAAATGGTTTGTCTTTCCTTTTCTTGTTCTTGGCATACATCTCTTTATCTTGTACACAAACATATGCCCACATGGGTTAACGGACAATCAGGACTTACTGGGGTAAGGAGAATGGGAGGAAAGATGAATCACACCCCATTCAATACTTAAACTGGACCACTCACAAGCTCACAAGCAGAGCAGCACCATGCTTCACCATGTTCTGGTGTCTATTTCTCTTGCTTTTGTGCAGACATGTTCAAGTGGAGGTACGTTCCTATGTGCAAAGGGTGTGGATGTATTGTGTGAGAGTGAGAGAATGTGTGTGTCCAAGGTGATTGTAAGATGCAAGGACTTTAGCCATAAGTGAGTGAAAAGCTCTTTGTGAAGGGAGGGAGAGAGGAAAGAAGTTGAGGTAGAGGGGAGGGGCATGAAGGATAATGAACTTCATTGTGTTTTGTGTGAGGAATGCACCAAGGTATGGTTCAAATCAATGCCATGCACTCTGCCATTGTCCCAAGGCT
This sequence comes from Ancistrus triradiatus, assembly GCA_025084515.1. Taxonomy (NCBI): domain Eukaryota; kingdom Metazoa; phylum Chordata; class Actinopteri; order Siluriformes; family Loricariidae; genus Ancistrus; species Ancistrus triradiatus. Next base: position 45,995 of record JAJAGP010000740.1, on the reverse strand, counting down.
GCCACCCTCTACAATCTTAGATCTGGTGGTAGAGACATGATGTTTGAGATTATGGCTCATGGTGAATTTTTTGTTCATTTGCTAATATACTGTACAGCCATTCCTGAATTTTAGGGCTGCAAGTCCTTCAAAAAAGGGACAGGGGCAATTTAGGGCTAATAATGAGGTAGTAGGAAAACAGCAGCAAAAGTTTGTGATGTAGAAAAATGTCCCTGGAAAAGATGTCATCTTGAAGGCAGCATATGTTGTTTTAAAATTTCAGTGTACTTTTCTGTATTAATACTCATTTGTCTGACCACAAAACACGTTTCCACTGTGTGATGGTCCATCCCAGTTACAGTGGTGCTTGAAAGTTTGTGAACCCTTTAGAATGTTCTATATTTTACATAAATATGACCTAAAACATCATCAGATTTTCACACAAGTCCTAAAAGTAGATCAAGAGAACCCAGTTACACAAATGAAACAAAAATATTATACTTGGTCATTTATTTATTGAGGAAAATTATTCAATATTTGAATCTCCTTTGTTCGTACCATGATACACTTCCACAAACATGTGTTGTGAAGAGCAGACTTTGATAGATCCCTGTTCTTTAAATAAAACAGGGTACCCCCTCACACCTGATTGGCATCCCATTGATTGAAAACACATGACTCTAATTTCACCTTCAAATTAACTGCTAATCCTAGAGGGCCACATACTTTTGCCACTCACTAATATGTAATATTGGATCATTTTCCTCAATAAATAAATGAGCAAGTATAATATTTTTAACTGGGTTCTCTTTATCTAATTTTAGGACTTATGTGAAAATCTGATGATGTTTTAGGTCATATTTATGCAGAAATATAGAAAATTCTAAAGGGTTCACAAACTTTAAAGCTCCACTGTACCTCCGAGCCCAGAGAAGCTGACGCCCCTTCTGGACATGGTTATAACATGAGGCTTCTTTTTAGCACAATAACATTTTAAGTGGCATTTGTGAATGTAGCTCTGTATTGTAGAACTTGATAAAGGTTTGGTAAAGTAATCCCTTGTCCATGTGGTTCTATCAGCTATTGATGAATGATGGTTCTTGATGCAGTGCCGTCCGAGGGAGCAGAGATCAGCAGAGCCTCTTCAGGTTAGGCTCGTGCCCTTGCCCTTTACACTGAAATTCCTCTACAATACTTGAATCATTTAATGATAGTATGCACTGTAGAGGGAGAAATATGTAAATCTCTTCTAATATTTCTTTGAGAAACATTGTTTTCTCATGCATTTGTTGACAAACTGGAGATGGTATTTGCTCCTCAAAGACTCAGCCTTTCATGGATGCTGCTTTTGTACCAGATCATGATTACAATCACTTGTTGACATCACCTATTTGAAATCACATCATTATTTAGATCTTTACCTCATTACAAGCCCTAAATTGCCCTGTCCCAAATTTTTTTGGACATGTGCTGCAGGTCTGAAATGTAAAAATGGCTGCTTTTACAAATAAAACAAAGGCGACCAGAAAAAGCATGAAATATCTTAGATTCATACCTACAACAATGAAATAAAAGTCAGATTAAATGAACGGCACACAGCAATATTTTTTGTTTGTGTTTTTGTTTTTACTTTGTTGTTATGTTTTTTATTTGCAGTTTCCATATTGTCCCAACTTTTTCTGAATTACCAAGCCTGCCTTTCTGCTAGATCCCACCCTTAAAAAAAAAAAAAACACTTTTAGTAATGTATGCACAAACAACCACCCTTTAATGCACAGATATCAATAAAGGTTGATGAATCACATTTGCTGCAGCTGAGGGTGTACAAGCTGCCTTCAGAAGCTCACAGACCAACCACACACACAGAAGACAGACACACACATGGCCTCACCTGGCAGCATGCTAAGAGGGGGTAAGTGGGGGAGCACTTGTGAGGAGCTTTGGATTGACTACATTTAATTAGTGTCAGTAGATCGGTCCCACTGGAGTCGACTAATTAAAGTCTAACGTGTAGATGTAATTACCTGCAAGCAGTGAACATGTTTCATTTAACACAAACCTCCTGTTTGGAACAGCATAGCTCCCACGCACTGAGCAGCGCAGTCTGTAAATCTAGCTAGTGAATCTAAAGAACGGTTATGCTTATTCAGAAGTGCTTCAGATAGCAGCCTGAAACCTCTGGGATTTTAGCGACAGAAGTAAACACGAGGTAATGATAACAACAAAAGTGTGTTACTGAATGCTTCAAAAGAAAAGTGGGGATAATGAGGATATTGCATGATATTAATGATATCACCTCATCAGAGGAAGATAATATAGAGTTTTAGGATTTTGGATGGGTTAGTACATGCAAGTAAATGTAATTGCAGGTCACCCCCAAAAATCTCAGTTTGGGAGAACAATTTTGATAAATGTGTTTTTATCCATTGAAATGTGCATCGTTATTATTCATTCATTCATCTGCTTTATCCTGGACAGTGCCGTGGGAGAGCCGGTGCCCAGCTGGCAGCATAGGGCACATGGCAGGAACTACCCTAGACAGAGCACCAATCCATTGTAGGGCACACACACTCATACACACACTAAGGGTACTCTACAGACATCAGTGGTAGACACATGTCTTTGGACTGTGGAGGTAACCGGAGTACCCAGAGTAAGCCCATGTGGACACAGGGAGGACATGGAAACTCCACACAAATAGGACCCAGGCCACTCCACCTGGGATTTAGGCTACACTGCTACCCACCGAGGCACCGTGCTGCCATAATCATCATTATTATTATTATTATTCACATAAAAATACCTATAGGCACATGCAGCGAGTAGTGGCATTAATAGTCCGTTCTTGACAAGGTTCTTTATAAATTCCTACAAAGGATAAACATGAACGTTCTGTTTTGTGACCCTAGCTCAATGCTTATAATACTGCATTCTTATTGGTCAATTCAAGATATGGTTATAAAGTACGTATGTTATCATTAGAAATGCACTTACAGGAAAACTGTTCAGCATGTCTCTTTTTATTATTTTAACCAGTGTTAGTGATACAGTCCCAGAACGGAACCTTCTCAGCCATTCTATGGAATAACCTGTTGAATTTACAGACCGCCAGTTATTAACAAACATGATGATTGACACAATTTTAGTACGCTGGAGGAATGTGTCATATGGATGCGAATCCTGACAACATAGAAGGTACTAATTGGGCCACAGGCTGCTACAAAATAAGTTTACTGATTCTATGGTGGCACTTGGCCTCTCACTTTCTCCATGTGTAGTAGTGAAATACCTTGTGTGATTATTGATCAGAGAAAATCTATGGCTTTATGGATGTTCCGGTAAGTGCTTAAATAAGTGTCAGTTAGTCCAAAAGGCTGCAGATTGAGTTCTCACTAGAAGAAGAAAGTTTGACCATATCAATCCCTGCTTGACTGCATCACCATGCACATCACTCCTCACTCGCTCAGTTGTATGGCCCAGAACTGGATTAAGCAGGTATGATAATGAATGAATGAGCTCTAACACGACTTTTATTCAAGTTATTACACAGAACATTTTCTGTCTTCTCCATTACTACAGCTTCAATTGATTACATTTATACTTAGTATAATAGGAACTGTGGTAGCCTAGCAGTTAAGGTACTGGACTCTGGACCAGAAGGTCCAGGGTTCAAATCCCACCTCTGCCAAGCTGCCACTGTTGGGTCCTTGAGCAAGGCCCTTAACCCACAATTGCTTGGACTGTAAGATTGTAAGTCGCTCTGGATAAGGGCGTCTGCTAAATGATGTAAATGTAAATATGAATGAATCGTGTTGTTTGGACTCATCCAGAGGAGGATGGGTTCCCTATATGAGCCAGGATTCTCTCATGGTTTCTTCATAACTGTTCTGAGGGGGAAAAAAATCCTTGCATCTGCCACTGCTTGCTTGCTCATTTTGGGGTCTAGTCTCGGCTTCTGTAAAACAACTTTGAAACAATACCTATTGTTAAAAGCACAATACGAATAAATTGAATTGAACTGAATGGAGTTGAATTGTGACATATTCAGTTTCAGTTACACTGGACTTGTAATTTCTAAGAAACAGTGATTTGTAAGTTATAGCACCCCAGGTGGCTATTGGAATGTTATAGCACCTTCTCTGGAGTTCCCCCTATGAACAAGCATGCAACAAACTTTGGAAAATGTCCTAACTGGGATGTGTATACAGTATTATAAAGCCTGCCTATTTTTTATGATGTCAGCATAATATAGTAGCACAGGCCTAGCCTACTTCTACCTGCCTGTTGTTTCAGATTGGGCCAATCTTCTCCTCTCTAATGAGCAGGGTCAGGTTCATTATTTATTCTACTGCATCTGTGCATGCTCATCACACTCATTTTCCACTGTCTCATAGCAGTTTGGTCTATCACTAAACACAGCAACATAAAATGAACAACAACAGCCTCATAATTAGGGCCGTTCAGTGGCTTGGTGGGTAGCACTGTTACCTCACCGAGAGAAGGTCTTGGGTTCTTGGGTTCGAGTGACTTCTGTGTGGAGTTTGCATGTCCTCCCCGTATCCACGTGGGTTTACTTCAGGTACTCTGGTTTCCTCCCACAGTCCAAAGACTTGCGTGTTAGGTTAACTGGGGTTCTAGAATGCCTTTAGTGTGTGAGTGCATGTGCCCTATGATGGATTGCCGCCCTGTCCAGGGTTGCTCCTGTCTTGCGCCCTGGCACTGGCTTTCCAGCGATCCTGACCAGGATTAAGCGGATAAGAAAATAACTGAATGAATAAATAAACCTCATTATTAACCACTGAATAAAAGAAGTGTAGGCGGACCTAAGAGGCCATTCAGAATACAATCTTACATTATTTTCTACATATAACAGGATTTCAAAGAAAAAGAAAAAAAAACACTGTGAATCGAATTTGATGCCAATAGGCAGATGGGATACAACAGTTCAACATAAATGTTAAATGTTAATGTTTTTAAGTACTTTTGTTTGGTTTGAGACCAGTTATAATCTGGATAATTTAGTTTTGCTTGTCTGAGCAGTGGTAGGAAGTACTACCAGCTGCTTCGGGTCTCTACAGCTTATGGTGTCATTAAACAACGCGATTCTTTAAATTTACACTTAAAGCATTTAACACAGAGCAATTTGCATCGGAATGAGCAGCTGAATGTTACGGGTCAGATTCAAATTCTAGAGTCTTAACTAGTGTGCCATAATTAAGCAATAATAATAATAATAATAATAATAATAAGAAGAAGAAGAAGAAGAAGAAGAAGTACTAAAAAACAAGTGTTCCACCATTTTTATGTCCTTAAGTCTGTAATTATAGGATTAAAAATATATACATGCAATGTGTTTCTATACAACAAGAAAACAAAATGGATTATTCATGCATTAAAGAGTGTGTGTGTGTTAAGAAAATGAAATAATTTACAGTGGTGCTTGACAGTTTGTGAACCCTTTAGAATGTTCTATATTTCTGCATAAATATGACCTAAAACATCTTCAGATTTTCACACAAGTCCTAAAAGTAGATAAAGAGAACCCGTTACACAAATGAGACAAACATATTATACTTGGTCATTTATTTATTGAGGAAAATGATCCAGTATTACATATGAGAGAGGCCTTCAGTTGCTTAGAAGTTACCCTGGCTCCTTTGTGACCTCACCAGCTATTACACACCTTGCTCTTGGAGTGATCTTTGTTGGTCGACCACTCCTGGGGAGGGTAACAATGGTCTTGAATTTCCTCCATTTGTACACAATCTGTCTGACTGTCCAAACTCTTTAGAGATGGTTTTGTAACCTTTTCCAGCCTGATGAGCATCAGCAACCTCTTTTTCTGAGCTCCTCAGGAATCTCCTTTGTTCATCCCATGATACACTTCCACAAACGTGTGTTGTGAAAGAGCAGACTTTGATAGATCCCTGTTCTTTAAATAAAACAGGGGTGCCCACTCACACCTGTTTGGCATCCCATTGATTGAAACACCTGACTCTAATTTAACCTTCAAATTAACTGCTAATCCTAGAGGGTCGCATACTTTTGCCACTCACTAATATGTAATATTGGATCATTTTCCTCAATAAATAAATGACCAAGTATAATATTTTTGTCTCATTTGTTTAACTGGGTTCTCTTTATCTACTTTTAGGATTTCAGGAAATCTGATGATGTTTTAGGTCATATTTATGCAGAAATATAGAAAATTCTAAAGACTTTCAAGCACCAGTGTAAGCATTCACATCTCTGGTCCAAGTTTTACTATCTACAACCTAGAAGCAACACTACGACCTTACTAATGGGAAATGTAATTAAACTATGAAGTTGCGCAGCCTCTCTGTATTTAATCTCTGACGGCCTCTGCTCTAACCACAGACTGTATATACATCAAAAGCGCAAATCAAGTTCCTGTCTAACCCTTGACAAATGTCGGACATTTCTGCTCTGGCTTGTCCGAAATTCCTTAAACAGTTGTTGAAGTATAGTTCCTCCAGAACTTTTAAGGCCCTAGCGATGCAGTTCCAAAGGGAGCTGAATCCAAGGCCTTTGCATAGACAAAACGAGCTTAACAAAGCAGCTCCACAAGAGTGTCCATAGGTTTGTCCCTTGTGCTTTTCCATATAAAGTCAAAAACTATTCCCCATTTGCCAAGAGCCCTGACAACGTAACTTTATACAGGCATATATTCACACAATTCCCGCTAAGCTTTTTGATGACAATGGGCATTGTGTAAGCCGCTCTCCAGCACCAATGAGCTAAAAGAGAGAAAACACACACACACAGAGGCTGCAGAACAAAGCTCTGGACAACTACGTCAGACAAACTGCACCCCTGCATGCCCCCACTGATCTCACTATTACTGGACCACTTTTCCCAGCAGTCCATGGTGCCGACAGACCTCTAAGCTCGTTCTATGCCCAGCAGTGGCTCTCCTCTGTACAGTTACTTTGCGGTCACGTCTTGTCATTTAAAAGTTCATTCTAATTGATTTCCACCCCAGGAACATGCTTTTTGCTCAATGAAAGCCTCTTTCTCTCTCCCTGTAATGAACTCACAGCCTGGGTTTTTTTTCTGTGTGTGTTATTGTGTGTACATCTAAGCGAGTTTTTTGCCTTATTCCTTTCTTTCTTTTTTTGGTTTTGTCGAAAGTGCATTAGCTTTCAAACAGAGTAATGTGTGTTCGATTGTGAATCAATAGCACTCACCATCCCACAAGTCCCTAGACTCATACACTAGGAGGACTGGGGGGAGATTGTGTTTGTAAACACTGCCATAGCAATGGCTGCTACTGTGAAATGGAGTCTTACATACAGGAAACATATGTTGCTGCCTTTTTTCACGAACACACAAACCTCAGAAGCACCTACATACATACTGGATGTACATGAGGTAAAAAGAAAGCTACGTTCATAAGTTAAGGGGACAGAACAATACCCACTCTGGAATGCACACTTAAACAGCATTAACACACACACACACACAAACCAACATCAAATGCACTTTATAACATGACCAACTGAGATATAAACCGCTTACTGCAGATCTGAATTTAAGCTCATTTTCGAGCGATTTACACTACATTTTTGCACCATTACATTTAAGCACTGATTACTTTAATACAATCATCTACAAAGTACAAAAATTAGCCTTAAAGTAATCATTTAGCAGACGCCCTTATCCAGAGCAACTTACAATTGGTACAGTCTTACAATCCAAGCAATTGTGGGTTAAGGGTCTTGCTCAAGGACCCAACTGTGGCAGCTTGGCAGAGGTGGGATTTGAACCCTGGACCTTCTGGTCCATAGTCTAGTACCTTAACCGCTAGGCTACCACAGTCCATCAGTAATCAGTGCTCTTTAGATATTGTTCGGCCTCCATTTCTCCCTCGTAGGTTGTCATGCTCCATCAGTTGTGTGCAATCACAGTGTTGTTTAGAGATGATTATATGGCATGCCACTGCACGACATTAGCTTGGAGCAAAGTATTTCAACTGTTCAGTTACCGCACATGACCCACCAATTTTTAACAACAAAATGACACTTGCAACAATTACATGCAACATCTACACATGAACACACCTCAAAACAAGCTTAAATCAATTTTGTGTGCTAATTTTGGATGAACTTCAAACCCAAGTGCCGCTATACAAAATCACAGGAAGTCTATCCACGGGTTGTCAGTGTGAGCATAGGGAAAGGTGGTATGTCTCTTTCCCTAGGGCCACAACGAACATTTCTAAAAACTGCACAAACAAGTCATAAAAATACCAGAGAGACACATGAAATCCCCATAACACCCTACCCAACCCAGACTCGCTCGCTCTCTGGATGCTTGTGACAAAGAATTCCATTTAGCACTGAGTGGCTTCTCTGATGATGCAATGACTGACGTAGCTCACAATGGCCACTGCAGAAACAACGGGTAGATTATGAAGAGAAAATGGAGATGACAGAGAAACGGAGAGCAAGAGAGCAAGAGAGACAAAAGCCAAAACGTGGCAGTTCACTATGGGCAGCTGCACATCTGGTGACCATGTGTGGCCAAGATCAAGTGCTAATGATGGTCTTCCTGAATGCTCACAATTAGCTAAACCCAGGGCAAAACTATCCTTCCATACCCCCTACTCTCCCCTACCCGAGAGGCAGAGGGGGAAAATGAGGGGCTACTGTCTATCTCTGACCATGATGTTTAGCATGATAATGCTAAAGTTAATGCCAACTGCAGCTGCCACTACACAGCACAAACTGTTCGATTAAACAACAGCCCTGACATGGATGATTCAGCCATACTCTGTGTAGAAAAGGCACTTAGGAAAGAAATGCAGGAAAAATTCTCTGGTGACCTGTGATGTGTGTCTCTTTTCCTTTGTACAGAAACTAATATTTGTTACATTCAGGGTTGAACCGTGTTGCAGATGGTAGCTGCCACGGGTTGCCATATGGGCCCAGGTGTTAAGACAAATCAATTAGTTGATTCCACAAGCTAAATTGAGAGCGATCAACCTCTTCTGTGGTCCAGACAATTGCTGCAAACTATGCGCCGGTTCTGCAGTCGTTGCACCCTTGATTCTTTGCGGGCTGCTCTACGTGGTCAAGGCCTTTTGCAAGGGTTCAGCACTGGATGTAATTACAAGCGCTGAAAAGCTGTCAGAGCGTGTGGGTGGCTTTGTTCAGTGGAGATTGGCTCTACTGGAGGTGGTATTGATGCATTGCCACAGATTTCTGAAAGGTGTCAGCACAGCCAGCACCAAGGGTTGGGGAACGTGAAAAAGTTTAAGCAAATAACCATTTTGTAATGGAAGGAACTCATACTTTTAGAAATAATAGTTGTGTTTACTGGAGTAAGTTATAAAGTCTCCAGGCTATGGTAGCATCTGATAGAAGGTACAACCCCAAATCAGAAAACGTTGGGACGGTATGGAAAATGCAAGGAAAAAATATATATGCAGTGCTCCTTACATTTTCTTTGACTTTTATTCATTGCACACAGGATAAACGTCTACGTCATTTAATTTAATAAACATCATTTCCTGCATTTCAGGCCTGCAACACATTCCAAAAAAAGGTGGAACGGGCAATTTAAGGCTAGTAATGAGGTAAAGCCATGGTAGCCTAGCGGGTAAGGTACTGGACTATGGACCAGAAGGTCCAGGGTTCAAATCCCACCTCTGCCAAGCTGCCACTGTTGGGTCCTTGAGCATGGCCCTTAACCCACAATTGCTCAGATTGTAAGACTGTACCAATTGTAAGTCGCTTTGGATAAGGGCGTCTGCTAAATGCTGTAAATGTAAAAAATTAAATTTATTTAAAACAGGTGATGTCTACCAGTGATTATAATCATTATTTGATACAAAAGCAGTATCCACGAAAGGCTGAGCTTTTGAGGAGTAAAGATGGGCAGAGGATCTCCAGTTTATCAACAAATGTCTAAAAAAATTATTGAAGTGTTTGAAACACAATGAAACAATGTTCCTCAAAGAAAGACTGGAAGGGATTTACATATTTCAGTCCTAACTTTTTCTGGTTTGACTTGTTTTGTATTGTCTTGTTAAAAATTGCACAGACATCCCTAGAAAAGATGTCGTCTTGAAGGCAGCAGATGTTGCTCTAAAATCTCAGTGTACTTTTCTGCATTAATGCTGCATCACAGGAGTGTAAATGACCTTTGCCAAGGGCCCTGACCCGACCCCATACCAAGACAGAGCCTGGTTTTTGGGCTTGTTCCTCATAACAGTCTGGATGCTCCTTTTAGTCTGTGGTCCGGAGCACACGGCGTCCATTTCTTCCAAAAAATGATCTGGAATACTGATGGATCTGACCACAATCCCCGTCTCCACTGTGTGATGGTCCATCCCAGATGCCTCCGAGCCCAGAGCAGTTGATGCCCCTTCTGGACATGGTTATAACATAAGGCTTTTTTTTTAGCACAGTAACGTTTTAAGTGGTATTTATGAATGTAGCTCTGTATTGTAGAGCTTGATAAAGGCTTGATAAAGGAATCCCTTGTCCATGTGGTTCTATCAGCTATTGATGAATGACAGTTCTTGATGCAGTGCCGTCTGAGGGAGCAGAGATCATCCCTCTTCAGGTTAGGCTCGGGCCCTTACCCTTTAAGCACTGAAATTCCTCCAGATTCCTTGAATTATTTAGTGATATTATGCACTGTAGAGGGAGAAATATGGAAATATCTTCCAGTCCTTCTTTGAGGAACATCGTTCTTAAACATTTCAATATTTTTCTTACACATTCGGTGATAAACTGGAGATCCTCTGCCCATCTTTACTCCTCAAAGCCTTTCGTGGATACTGCTTTTATACCAAATCATGATTATAAACCCCTTTTGACATCACCTGTTTAACATCACATCATGATTTAGTTTTTTTACCTCATTACTAGCCCTAAATTGCCCCCGTCCCAACTTTTGTTGGAATGTGTTGCAGGTCTGAAATGCAGGAATGTTGTTGTATACATGCAGATTGTTTATTAACAAATGAAATGAAGTTGACCCGAAAAAAACCCTGAAATATCTTGGGTTCATACTGTCTGCAATTAAATAAAATTTAAAGCAAATGTAGGGAACAATGCATATATTTTTTTATTTGCATTTTCCATATGTCCCAACTTTTTTGATTTGGGGTTGTATATAGGTGTGTTTCTGAATGGCTCTGGAAACTTTTCTTGTTTGAGAAAGAGGCTCAAAACAGTTGCAGGAAGCTCTGGCAAAAAGACGTAAGAAAAGGCAAACACTGGCCCTACGCTAGCGTCTAGACCCTATCCTACCGGCAATCTCCTGACTGCCCCCGTCTGGCAATCTTCAAATCGTCAGTCGTACCTTTTTCCCTAACAAAACCCCAAGAAACGTCCCAAATCCGTTCAAAAGCCGGGTGAGGGCTATCGCAGCAGCGTGTAGCGTTAGCACATAGCGTCGTGCTGCTAAGGCAAACAATGGTGCGACACTCGTGCAAGCACAAAGGTGTACTTAAATACACCCAACAACAGGTGTCGCCACTTCCACGCAAAGCGGCAAATTAGATTGGCGCCTGCGCGATCGCGCTAAGAGTCCTCACACCGCCATGAGGGGTCAGTAGTGCCCACTAGCAGCCAAAGCTTGACCCCTAATAGTTCTGGGATATTTTGATAAAACTACCTGAATAAACAGAGAGAGAGACAGAACTTGCAAAACCGGATGCTGAATGTGTTTCGTAATTGTTTTTTTTCTTGAAGTCAAATATAATATTTACAATAAGGTACCGTTTTAAATCAGCATCACCTGCAATTGTATGGTATAAGTCCATGTTTAAGTCACATGCACTAGAACAAATAATTTTAATCAATCACTTTTGACTGTATTGCCCAGTAGTGAGATGGTAGCACCACTAATTTTAAAACCAAGTAGGTATAACTGGGTAAATGAAATGATAATGATATAAGCAGTGGCCATGACTGTATAGCCTTTTGAATTTCACCTTACAGTTAGCCATGTTCATTAAGTGAGGCAAATAAAAGCAAAGCATCCTGTTTTACCGCCACCTACACTGGTCAGAGCTGCAGGGGAGGGTTTGGAGCCTAACCCAGAATTCACTTGGCACAGGAAGAGGGACATCCTGGACAGGGAGCCAGTGCATCATAGGGTTCCATAAATGCACCATCCAACGTTTAGGGTGCAGGCCTCTTCTGGGATTCAAACCCAGGCATTGAAGAATTACTGCTTGCTGCACCTAACTCCTCCCACCTAAGCTGCATGTTCATTATTCATTATTGTTCATTCAGACGATATTTTCTCACAATTTGTCTTTAGCTTTTAATGATAGTATAGTTTGGAATTTATCCTTGGCAAGGTTACTTCTAAAGAGACAGCAATGACTGGCAATCAGAATGTAAACTTTCTGTACATTGTTACTAATCTAACCTCATTACACCAAGATAATTCAAACTCACAACCTCCAACAGGTTAGTGGCACTGTTTCTATAAACATTTGTGATTCATATGTGAGCTGGTCTCAGTGCAAAACACTGTTGCAGCATCAAAATAGTTGTAAGTAGCTTCGGAATCATGCAATTAAAGCACAGCTTACTTTGATGGCAAACAGAAGAAAGAGATCTTACAGGAATGTGTGTGCGAGTGTCGGTGTGTATCTGACCATGATGGCAGGAATGCACAGCCTCTGTGTTCTGGCAGTGGAACAACTTACCATCTGCTGATGCTTTGTTTTTTCAGACCTGAAACAATGATGAACAGCTGTACGTGTCAGTGTGTGTACATGTTCATGTGTGCCTGAATATGTCTTTGATTGCAGCAGAATTTAAAGAGACAAACACCTGTGAGGTGCCAGCCGGGTACATTAAGCAGCATACCTCTAGCATGTGCCCAGTTGGCCGGGGGCTGTTTGTAATGTAGTTTATAACGTAATGGGAGAGCGGCGCGTAAGGAAGAGTGTTTGATATGCACAGCACTCTTGTGTGGTTGTGTAACATTCGTTTTGACAAGAGTCAGAACAAAGCAAATTAACCTTGAAGACTGAACAACTCTTGTTCTCCTCCAAACCGGCATTAGAGGGGTGATTAAGGATGATTGATTGCAGTTTAATTCGCTGGCAGAAATAATTGCGTCTGTTGTTTCATTTTCAATCTTTATTACAACGCGGGCACTGTGAGATGAGTCTGAGAGAAAAGTCCGGCCTCAGAACTAAAGGACCATCCTCTCCCATCACCATGTCTGTGGCTGTGTCTGTGTTGGACGGAGTGTGCTGAGATGGTCATACAAGGCTATATTTCTTTCCTAATTGTATCTTGGATATTAGTTTAATACTGCAGTAAGATCCACATTTGTATTTATTATTATTATTATTAGAATTAAGCACAAATCCTTGCAATACTCTCTAAGGACATAGTCTCAGTGACTGTGGTTAGTCAATGATAACAATGAACACTGTTCACATGCAATATACTGTATATTAACATTAACCAAAAACAAAAAACACCTAAACCCACTACACTTTTGAATGTATTAAGACACCCCTTTTAATTAGTGGCTTGGGCATTCAGTTACATCCATTCCTAATAAGGTTATAATGAAGCATAGAGCTATGCAATCTCCATAGACAAACATTTGCCATACTAAAGAGCTCAGTTACTGTCAGAGGCTGCCACCTTCCAAAAAACTTAATTTGTCAGATTTATACTAGGACTGCACCAGTCATCTGTGATGTTACCTGTAATGACTCCCTTTAGTGTTAAGTACCTGTAGAACAGCTACGAGAAATAACATTGGGATCACTGAGAATTCAAGTGTAGTGTCTATAAATATTGTTTTAAATTTGAGCATTCGTCACTGAATTCACAGAAAGTTTTAGGACTTGTTTGAAAATCTGATGATGTTTTACGTCATATTTATTCAGAAATATAGAAAATTCTAAAGGGTTCACAAACTTTTAAGCACCACTGTACCTGTGGATTTCATGGCTGAACAGCCACACAAAATCCTAAGCTCTCTAGCATAATGCCAAGCATCAGCTGGAGTTGTGTACATAACAATGGAACAGTGTAAACACATCCTACAGGATGATGAATAACACCTCACCATCTTGCAGTATGAAAAATGAACTAGTGGATAACAGGAGAATCTCTCCAACCCAATATTTTGCAATGTGGAGTACTAGAGCATAAGTGGTGTGAATAGAGTATACACAGAACATACATTTTGGAGTTTATGTTGTTATAGGCATTATGTCATCTTTTTGAGTAAATTCTTCTCTAGACCAGTGGTTCCCAAAGTGGGGGGTGCAGAGATATTACAGGGGTGCAGCAAGGCAAGTGAACGAGGTATGTATGAGGGCCTGTCTAGCGGATAAGGTACTGGGCTCTGTACCAGAAGATCCAGGGTTCAAATCCCACCTCTGCCAAAGCTGCCACTATTAGGTCCTTGAGCAAGGCCCTTAACCCACAGTTGCTTGGATTCTAAGACTGTACCAATTGTAAGTCGCTCTGGATAAGGGCGTCTGCTAAATGCTGTAAATGTCACTTTTTTTGCTCAATAAGTGTTAGGAGTCGCGCTGATCCCATCTTATGGTGCTAGAGGGCAGCGTCGACTCGTATTTAGGCCTGGGCACGCTTGGGGCGATCGCACATGCTTGGGTGTGCTGAGCGCTTCCGGCGTTTCCTTTTGTTAGGTTTTTTGCTCCTTTTCCACAGTGGTTGAGTGGCGCGTTCAGTTTGTACAGCTGTCACTGACGCTAGCACCCAGGGTTTGATCCTCAGCCACTGCTTTTGTTGTTTTATTTCTTTTATATTCATTTACTTATATTTGGTTCACCATTTCCATCTGGAACTTTTTACATTTGTTTTCATGGTTCGTCTGCCTTTTATTATGGCGAACCGTAACAATAAGAAGCTGCAGTTTTGTATGAATTACAAATAAATTAATTTCAGTGCAGTCTGGAAGCAAAAGACATGTACATGTCTGTCAGAGTGGGGGGGGGGACTTCAATAGGGGGGCGCTGCAGAAAAAGTTTGGAATCTACTGCTCTAGACCATCATCCGTGGTGGTTTCTGACCACAGAATGATGCTGGCTATATATTTTTGGTTGGTGGACTACTTGAAAACCAGCAATGATAATAGAATGTTCAAAATGCCATTAACACGACTCCACTCACAACTGCCAGATTTATAAATAGACATAAAATGTGGCATATGCAAGAGTTTCAGTGCCTTTCTGATTTATTCAGACATGTTTGGTAAGATCTGAAACTTATTAGGCTGTAAACCAAATCAAGTACAGACAGTTCCAGACCTTAATAAATCAATAAGTCCTGTGACTCCTGAAGCATCTCAGACTGTTGTTATGATTACACATATCAGTCACTGGTTTCTGTTTTTTCTTGTATTCTATCTATACATCTTTCCATCCATCAAACGAGTGGCCATGTGCCATCACAGTCATCCTTCCTGTGGCTTTGATGCAGCAGGAATGTTTAAAATAGCAACTAGCATGAGGATGAGACAGTTCCCTCTGTTTAGGATTAACACCTTTCCACAGGTTTATGTTCTTGTCCTGTGGAACCTGGTGTTGAGGTCTCCAGATATTTACAAAAAGTGCACAAAGCAACATGTGGCAGAAATGTACAAAGCATTCCTGGAGAGCTACAGTGTGCTGATGGCCACTGACACACCCATTTGCAGAGGAGCTACAGAAGAGATCATTCATTCATTCATCGTCTTATCTGCTTAATCCTGATCAAGGTTGTGGGTGCCTAGTTTGCGGCACAGGGCCCAAGGGACAGGGTGCCAATCCATCACAGGGTACATACACTCACACGCACACTAGAACATTTTAGAATCACCAACTAGCCTAACACATGTATTTGGAAACCGGAGTGCCCGGAGTAAACCCACGCAGACATGGGAAGGACATGCAAACTCCACACAGTCTGAGCTCAGGATCGAACCGGGGATGCTGGAGCTGTGAGGCGACCTCGCTAATCACTGTGACACCATGCCACCCTACAGAATTAGGGATAAGACTTCTTAAGACCAAAGAGGGAGCAGCATCACAGACACTGGGCATCACTCTGAGTAGGGAGCAAAAACACCAGGGACACTGAAGTACAACATTACAGAGTCTGTCTGGAACATAAGTAGCTTTAGTTTAGTTTAGTTTAGTTAGTATGGAAAGTCCAGGAATAGAATGGACCAAAATGGGCCAAATGATCTGTAATAAGCACAGCATTGAAAGTACATTGAAAGTGCAAGTTAACTTACTTTTACAATGTAGCTTTAATTGCATCAGTACATTTGTACAATAATGTTTGGGGGTCAGTCTGACTCCATCTCCAAGTTCAGTTTGTCTGGGCTGTGTTACTGCTTTTATCAAGTTTTTATAAAGTTCTGAAGACAATTTTGCCTTACAACATACTGTATATCACATTAGTGTAAAATACCTCATTTATATAAATACCATTTCAGTGCCCCAACATATATTTGGCTTGGCCAAACTAGATCTGGTTTACAATTGATGGGTTTGTAGCTTGGCTGTCAGATTGACTGACCTATTCGTTGACTGACTGACACCGTGAGACTCCTTAGTGAACGTTTCTAACTAACGCTTTACTAAAGACCTGCTGCTTGAGCATACAGATGTTATGATGTCTTGATTGTACATTCTGTTTATAGGTTTTGAAAGGCCAAACTTTCTCAAAGTCTCTAATGAAAAGGTTTAGCAGTACCGAGTATCACAGCCTGTTGGTGTTTTGACTCCCTTGCTATTCCAGAGGCCTCACACTGGAGAGAGAGGAAGAGTTCAAGTCAGCCTTATCAAATCGACTTCACAGTCCATTCACAGAACAATGGGGATCACTACAGGGATCCTGGATCCCTCTGAGATACTGGCAAAATGAGTGAGAAAAGCAGTCTGGCATGGTGAAACAGTGACTTGAAACAATTATACCTTTCTTCCTGACTGAGGGCTACCAAAGCATGTTCCAAAAGTAAGCAAACAGCTGATCATGCAGCACCTTTTTCCAGTAAGCTTTTGATTCACTCTAAGTCCAAGGGGAATATATAACAGTTGTATATCAATTTAGAAGTACTTTTTATATTTTATCTTTTTGGTAGCTTAAGAGTAAGTAAAAAGTCAAAACAAAAGACGAGTACGCTAAGTGGGACTCCCATAGACAGAGACAAAACGATGGCCCTGTTTCTGAATGGTAAAAGGGCCATTTGATCACACTATCCAGACAGCTGTTTTACCAGTCCTCATAACACACAGAGGAGACAGTCTAGCACCAGAGAGAGAGAGACTGTTCTAGCACTAGAGAGAGAGAGAGTGTAATGAATGGTACTCCTGTTCCTCTACCAATGTCTCAGAGAGTCTGAGAATAAACAGGAAATGCAGCTGTGTTCAGCATCCCCACTTTCAATCCCCAAAATACAACACATTTGTCGGCTTATTGCCTATATCACACATTTCCACTGCACACTCCAACGCAAGAACTGGCCTAAACAGGGAGCATAAAGTTTGGGTTTCTAGCTCCAGTTCAAGTTCAAGTTTCACTAACTTTAGAGATAATTGGAATGATGAATCCTAAATAGTGTCTGTACTGTCACTCTAAACTTATCACGTGTCTCACAGGATAAATGTGCTTCCATTTTAACATTTTAGTCCACTTCAAAACAGCATGCAAGCTCATTTTAATTACTGATGAAAAGGTTATTCATCAAAACTGTATACTTTGACTTTGGAGAATTAGAGAATTGAAGTTGAAAATCACAGATTTCTGAGGAGCTCAGAAAAAGAGTTGTTGATGCTCATCAGGCTGGAAAAGGTTAGAAAACCATCTCTAAAGAGTTTGGACTCCACCAATCCACAGTCAGACAGAGTGTGTACAAATGGAGGAAATTCAAGACCATTGTTACCCTCCCCAGGAGTGGTTGACCAACAAAGATCACTCCAAGACCAAGTTGGAGTTGATGGTCGTCTGCAGTTTGCTAAAGATCATGTAGACGAGCCAGAAGGCTATTGGAAGAATGTTTTGTGGACGGATGAGACCACAATAAAACTTTTTGGTTTAAAAGAAAAGCGTTATGTTTGGAGAAAGGAAAGCATAAGAACCTTATCCCATCTGTGAAACATGGTGGTGGTAGGATCATGGTTTGGGCCTGTTTTGCTGCATCTGGGCAGGACGGCTTGCCATCGTTGATGGAACAATGAATTCTGAATGATATCAGAGAATTCTAAAGGAAAATGTCAGGACATCTGTCCATGAACTGAATCTCAAGAGAAGGTGGGTCATGCAGCAAGACAGCAACCCTAAGCACACAAGTCGTTCTACCAAAGAATGGTTACAGAAGAATAAAGTTCATGTTTTGGTATGGCCAAGCCAAAGTCCTGACCTTAATCCAATGGAAATGTTGTGGAAGGACCTGAAGCGAGCAGCTAATGTGAGGAAACCCACCAACATCCCAGAGCTGAAGCTGTTCTGTACGGAGGAATGGGCTAAAATTCCTCCAAGCGGTGTGCAACAGCTACATTAAACGTTTAGCTGCAGTTATTGCTGCACAGGGGGTCACACCAGATACTGAAAGCAGAGGCTCACATACTTTTGCCACTCACTAATATGTAATATTGGATCATTTTCCTCAATAAATAAATGACCAAGTATAATATTTTGTCTCATTTGTGTAACTGGGTTCTCTTTATCTACTTTTAGGACTTGTGTGAAAATCTGATGATGTTTCAGGTCATATTTATGCAGAAATCTAATAAATTCTAAAGGGTTCACAAACTTTCAAGCACCATTGTATAAACATATAAATAAAGACACGGTCTGATGTTATTTTTTTCTGTAATAACAGAGAGTATGAAAATTAGAAACCAAAATACATTTATTTCCAAGGTTGTTGGGGGAACTCCCAACCAAGGAAGGCCCCGGTTAGGGCAGCTACCCCATTACCCTCTGTCCCACGCCCCTGTACAGCAGGACTCTTGTCCAATGGAAATGGGACAGTACTAGTTTCCAGGTACCAAAAATCATGAGACATGCCAGAGGCAGAGAGAAGAAAAAACAGAAAAAGAGAGCAGGACATCCACCCTTGCCAGTTCTTACTACTCCAGGCTTGATAGTTAAGATTCCGGACATGCAATCACACTATTTTACTAATCCCCCTTTCTTTAATGCACAGAGAGCAGAATGGTAGCTTTGTGGCAGCTGACATTGAGGTAAAAGGGACTATACAGTACCAGATTGAGGTCAACCGGAGACAATGGCTGCCCTTCAGCATTTATTCATGCACACCCCACAACTCTATCAAACGTGTCTCTCTCCCCGCCAAGCCTTTTTTCTTGCCATCACACATTACAACAATGAGTGCACCCCCAACCCCCCTTGAGCACACCATGGACCCATGTGTTACAGTCAAAACAGGACAAAAATCTCTCTCTCTTTCTCTCTCACTCAGTCTGCTTCTCTAAGACTCTTCTGACAAGGCTACTGAAAACTCTGCAAAAGACCATGAAATCAAACCGCATTCACAGATACTTCAGAAAGCAATCCTTGCTTTTGTATGGCGTTGCATTAGCCACGCCCACTAACAAAGTTCATCAACATGGACACTTGCACAATCTATGCAGGGAACAAATGGAAATAAGATATGTCTGCACATTTTACAGCACAAGTACAAATTACAAAGCAGCATTACCTCATCATTACATTCTTGACTGAACGTATCGAACAAATACACATGACATGTAGCTTATACAAAGTTTCAGTGTCATTGCTTTGACAAAAATACATAAATATATAACCACTGCATATTTAATTATTGAATATGTGTCTTACATTTACTGGCTAGAGCCTCATACTAACAAGTAGCTAGTCAGCTAATGCTACCTATACTGACTAAGAGCTTTAAGGCTAATTTAGCTACAGCCATTGGAATCCTTTCACTGTAATGCTGTGTTGATATAATTGTTATTTTTTGGTAATTTACTGTGAATACATGTCTGAATAATACATTAGATGGTATGCTTTCGTACATGCTGTGTGTATGGATGCTGACGGGCTCTTAGTCGTGCTGAGCTGTTCAGTTTTCCACCCCTGACTCGTGTGTAAGCTCTGGTCTGGTTCAAATTGTAACATAGATGATAGTTGATAATGTATCTTAATACAGTGGGAGCCAAAAGTCTGAGACCAATAGTGAAAATGCTTCTTATAAAATATATTATCGGCATAACACTGTGAAAAGCTGAATCTTTGGGAAAAGCCCCAATAAATGTCTGAACTTATTAGCGTTTGATACTGTAAAGACAGTGTGCACTCAAGCTGGCATGGACTCAATAATCTGGTCTTAAAACTGATTATTCATGTTATCCCAACATGATTTCACAATATTCCAAAGAATAGCTCATGATGTTACTTCACATGCCCCATAAATGATGGATAGAGTTTGGGTCAGGTGACTGTGGAAGAAAGTCCATGACAGTCACTTCAGTTGTTGTGCTGATTATTTGATTTGTAACAAAAAACTTTGTATAAAGTTAGAGAAAATGTAATATATAAGCATTTTCAGTAGTGGTCTAAGACCTTTGACTGGGATGTGTGACTCTGGTTGTGGGGGCTGGAGTCTAGGGTCTTCTCAGGCCTACCTGCTCTGTCATACCATTGGACCAGTACCGGTAGTTTTCCTGCTGCTGGTTGTCTGGCGTGCCTGGGCTTTGCTCCTTTATGTTCCGTTATGTTCCAGAGTTGTGCGTCCTTGCCTCAGACTAAGGGCAGAGCCGGGGCTTCATTGTCAAAGAGTTTTGTGGTGATCTGGGATGTTGAGTTATTGTCTTCTTGCCTTTCACGTGCAATCACTCAGGTTGTCGTTTGCTGGGGAGGTGGGATACCAATGTCTCATTTGATCCCTCTTTGCTGTCTTACCATGTGGTTCTTCCCTTTCTAGCCATACTGTTATAGATAGTGCTGCCAGAGTCTTTAAACTACACATCGCACAAATGTGCTCTGTTTATAAACTCTGTGTTCTTAGCATTGTAGCATATATACAGTCTAACCTCGTTATCTCGCCTAGGTCATGGCTATTTTTGGTGAGAGGTGAGTTTGGCGACTTAACGAGGTTACAAAATATAGACAAAGGCAGTGAAATTCATATTCATCCCAGATGCCTCCAAGCCCAGAGAATTACCTCATTACTAGCCCTAAATTGCCCCGTCCCAACTTTTTCTGGAATGTGTTGCAGGCCTGAAATGCAGGAATGGATGTTTATTAACAAATTAAATGAAGGTAACCAGAAAAGGCATTTGTACTTCATACTGTCAGCAATGAAATAAAAGTCAAAGGAAATGTAAGGAACATGGCATATATATTTAATTTGCATTTTCCATATGTCCTAACTTTTTCTGATTTGGGCTGGTATTTTTATTTATTTATTTAACTATTTTAAATCTTCTATTTAGCTGCTGTGTACTTCAACTGTTAAACTTAAAAGCTTGAAAAATAAAATTATTATTATTATTATTATTATTATAAATGTATGCATATATTTTTTTACACATAATACTGTATCTTGCGTGCCCAAACAGGTTAGGTCAGTTTTAGGGAGTACTCACATTAGATGATTCGTGCTGCACCCCGGCCACGTTTGACCCCCAAAATGACCATGCCCAAAAAAGCCTCAAACTCAGTACAACCATGAAGCTGTGGAAGCACGACTTTTTGTCCACAAAACCTCTGATCATGATGACGTAAGCGTGCTCAGGCCCAGAACATTAAGCACAATGTGAGCGCAGGACAGTGGGGGAGTGGGGAGGGGGGACAATCATGTCCTCCTAAGGTTTCTTCCTCATCACTTTTAATGAGTTTTTCTTTGCTTAGTTGGGGCTGAGGGCCTAGATAGATATAAAAAGTGCTACAGAAATAAATTTGACTTTGACCTCTAGTGTACATTCCACTGTTCAAATAAACTCTCACTCTCACGCTGGGAGTTGGGTGTTGTGAGTGTATGTGAGATAGAGCGCTCTGTGTTGGTTCAAAAGTATTAACTTCCACTACATGTGGTAAGAGGGCCAGGGCACCTTATCACGTCCCAGTACCGCTTCTGTCGCTGTCCAATGGATTCAGATGTTGTCCCGTCTGCTGAAGTTACACTTGAGGATGTTCTTTTAGCAGTGGGTGAAAATATTGGTCATGTGCAAATCTTCTGTGCTTCGTACATGGACAAAGCTGTAGTTATATTTTTGAAAGATGAATGACTAGTAAATCACTTGGTTGAAGCAGTATTTAAATGCAGGAGACCCAGAAACTCTGTTGTGACTGGACACAGTGAGGAGGTTGCTGTGAGGAAGATGACGCTATGTGCTCAGCTCTGAAGGGTAACCATGCAGTGGAAGCATGGAGTGAGCAGCCTGACAAGAATATTTTGTTGAATAAGAATGATAAGGTTTATCACAATGACAGTGTAGCTGTTGATGAAGAATGTAGTGGAGAGGTCTGTAGAGTAATGGATAATGGTGTGAAGACTGGGGTGAGTAGTGAGAGGCAAAACCTTAGACAGCAAGTGGTAGTCTGTGATTCATAGGCAGAATCGTTAAACTGAAGAAGATGGTTATGAATGGCGGAGGTGTCAGATGTTGGGACTGGGTTTCTCCTGTCAGGTCCTTATCACTTTTTTCACTGTTCTGTGTTCTCTTGTATCTATCTCTTTTCTCTACTTTTTATTCTATCTCTTTTCTCTACCCTATATTCATAGTGATGAGACTACATCTAGTTTTTTCTTGGTTATGGCTCCAGTGTGAGTTGGAAGTTTTCAGTAATCAGATTGTAACAGTGTGTTTAGATTTGATTACAGTTAATAGTTAATAAAAATGTTTTTGTGTTTATAAGTATGCCTCAAATAGAGAGGCGGATAGAATAGAATTGCTTAGTAAATTAACCCCATTACTGTAGTCTGTCTCCCCTTGAGGTTGTTGTTATGGGTGTTGACTGGAACTGTACAATCCATTTTATTAAGGACAGGACAGAGAAGAGCCACACCTTCACACCATCTGTCTTAAGCAGGACTGTGTACTTTTAATTTGATTGATGTATGGCATGAGAAACGTCCTTTAGTTAAGCATTATACCTGGTTGAAAGTTTTCACCGGGATGGTGTATGCTCAGATGGGTCGGTTTTATGTCTCCCATGTTGTCAGAAATAGGATTAAGTTATATTTTTCCGACCCTCTTTTCTGATCATCAGTTGTGCACTGTAGATTTCACATTTGCTTCTCATGCTCATAATGGGTGTCTATGGTATTTTAACAAGACAAAAAGTTTTCTGAAACCTTTAAGTTGTTTTTGGCAGAATGGCCAGGGAAAAAAAGAGGGCTTTGAGAATCTCATGCAGTGGTAGGAAGGGGGAAAGGCCCAGATTACTACAATTCGGTAAAATTTCACATATATTTCTAAAGCTAAATGAAATCGAATTTGCTCAAATCAGCGAAATTCCAAAGGTTGAACTCGACTTTGAATTTTGAGGAGGTCACTGAGGCAGTTCATCAGCTTATTTCTGGCTGAGTGCCGGGAATTGACGGCCTATGTGGAGATTTCTCCAAAGCCTTCTGTGGAGCCGTCGGGAAAGACTTGTCATTGCAAACACACTTAAGAGAGTGTTCATACTTCGAACATAGTGTGTTAAAAGAAGATCAATTCATGATAGTTTGCAAAATTATCAGGTTCAAATTTTGGGGTTTTGGCACTTGACCACTTGCCAGGTTGTCTAAATTCATACAGGGCTTTCACATAGGGGTCAAATTCAGATTGTCATCAACCTCAAAGCCTCTGCTCTGTGCCATAAACTCACTGTGCTCAAGTCAGTAGAAGGCTTATTGACAAGGTTCAGAGGTCACTGGTGGACTTTTTCTGGAATGAACAGCATTGTGTGAGGGCTGCAGTCCTTTATCACCCTCTGCAGGAAGTGGGGCAGGGGCTGATAGTCATTCGGAGCAGAGTTGCTGTCCTGCACTGACTGGCATAGCATGGCCCTTATGCAAAAATCACCAGAATTGGATGGATGTTGCCTGTGCTGTCCTGAGGACTGTGGGCCACATGGTTTGAGGATTCAAGTACCTGTTCTCCCTCTCACTGGGGTTGCAGGATTTGAGAGTTTACATAGCAGCCTTGGCGGTATGGCAGCTCTTTTCCATTTCTAGGGAGAATTGCACAGCTGATGCCGAGTTGATGTTTGAGGAACCTTTTGAGGACACCTGACATTAACAAGGTGCATCATCTGAGGTGAGGAGTGGCTTGGATAATGGCGGAACAGTTTGCGGGTGTAATCCGGCTCAGTTTGGTGCAGCTGGCTTCACCGGCACTAGACTGCCTGAGGTCAGGTTTGTCTTCCTCTGTTTCAAAATATCTGGAGCAATCACTTGTAGAGTCCGGCCAAAGAGAAATGGTCAGTTTCACAGAGCTGGCAGTCAAGGTGAAGCAAGAAGGCTGGCAGGAACATCAGGGGAAGCTCCACTCTTTACAGACTCCATGTCTCGGCCTCAACAAATTTTATATTTGACCCTGTACTGTCGGTGAGAGATTTGGCGTTAAAGCGACTACAGTGAGTTCACTTACAATTACACTTCTCATAGACAATATAGACTCTTTTTTGCTGTGTGGGGGGCTGGAGGTTATGTTTGTGAATCTGACAAACAGAGTGGTAATTGTGTAATTGTTCCCATGTGTTCCTTACTAAAAATACAACAGGACCACGATCCCTCCCACTTGGAAGTCCGGTTCAGTTATGCCCTCTTGGATTTC
The DNA here is from genome assembly GCA_025084515.1 of Ancistrus triradiatus. Lineage (NCBI taxonomy): Eukaryota > Metazoa > Chordata > Actinopteri > Siluriformes > Loricariidae > Ancistrus > Ancistrus triradiatus. The sequence goes on along the minus strand of JAJAGP010000740.1, from coordinate 21,232 downwards.
TGGCCAAAAGCCGATATGAAATCTACGAAATAGTTTAAGCAACATTGTGAAATGGCCAGCAAGCTAATTAAAATTCCACTTTGGATAAAACTCTACCAATGCAGGAAGAATGAGAGCTCACAACTTACTAACACAACGGTGCCACATTTGTAGCTTTTTAAAACAAAACACTCTGGGAAAAAAGTTTTATGGTCAAGAGCCTTGTTACCAAACTAGCATCAATCTACTATTTGAAAAGTGCTGTTCGGTTGATGCTGAAGGTTCACACAAGCATGGATATGTATACAGCTGGGCCAGTGGACTATGCAGCATGGAGTTAGAATATCAATGCACATCAATTGAGGATATGTAAAGCAGTGTTGTGCCAGTTCACAGCTTTTCTGAACTAGTTCAAGTTCAGTTCATACATGCTCAAAGTGAACAGTTCACGTTCAAAGTTCACAATTTTAATTCTGAACTAGTTCAAAGTTCAGTTCATTTGACTTTTTTTTGTGACATATTCAAATAAATACTTTTTTTCACACTACAAGCTAGAAATCACTATATGTTCTTTGAAACTGCTCATTGTAGACATTTGCTCATGACACTGCAATTGTGTACGCGGCATTGCTATGCCTACCCCGCTCTGCTGCAATTCATCACGGGTAACGTCGTGCGGAAGCCAGTATGTTATTAACTAGCCAGTATGTTAACTATTCTCAGCCGGACACTATGTTGCCCGCAATGCATTGCGCACACAATGTCAAAACCATTTCTGTCTGATGATACATGATTTAAGCGGCACCAGCGAGAATACAGGAGGTAGGAACTTTCTCTCGTTGCGTTTCAAAAGAGAAAACAGATGTCACTCAGTTTTCAATGGAAAACAAATTCCAACGTTCATTTACAGTGATGTCTGCCGTTCATGACACATAATGTGAACTAATTCACGTTCAAGTTCTTTATTAAAAAATGTGTTGGTTCAGTTCAACGTTCACAAAAAAATGAGCGTGTTCAATGAACGCGTTCTTTTGAACTCGTTCACGCACAACACTGATGTAAAGCGTGCCACTGCTCATTGTACGTACACAACCACACATACGTCGAAGTGGGTTTTCAATTGCCCTGGGTTTGCTAACTAGAATAAATGTTTACATCAGAACCAGCGCTGTACCAACTGAGCCACTCTGGTTTTGTATATGGCCTCTGCTGATGTGAGGACTTGGTTATGGAGACTAATAAGGGTCCCATGTAAGGATAGGGGCCGGGTCATACTGAAAGGGGCTCGGGGCTTTGTGATAAGGTGCATTATGCTGGAAAGTTACCATTAGAAGATGAATGCATAAAACAATGCTCAACTGGTATGAGAGGGCCCAAATGGATGTTAAAGTGCCCTCCACACTGTTACACCACCAGCAGCAGCTTGAACTATAGTCACATGACATCACTCTTTGTGGAAAGGACTCTAAAGTCTGAACGAGAAAATGTGACTTTTGTGCTGCTCTGACTGAGCCATCCATTTGTACAGTCCACTTTTTGTTTAGCATAATACTGTTCATTGTTCATTTCATTATAGCATTTAATTTCAAGACAGTACAATACACAGACAAATGGAAATTAGAGCTTTGAGGCCTGAGCCATGAGTTTGTGCCATACAAGCAAATCAATGTTTTATCCAAATCATTCTCAGTGGACCAATGTGGGGTGGAGCCAGTTTTGGCTGAGACACAGTACATCACCTGTTATATTTAGCCAAATAGACTAAAAGACAATGGGCTCATCCTCTAATATCCTGTGACAGCATAACCATAAAAAAGAGTTAAGAAAGGCTGACCTGGCCCTGTGTGTGTCTAAAAGGACATTTTGCACAGTGGCATCTGCATTTTATCACACTAACATCTTTTGCACCCATGCCCCACACACACACACACACACACACACACACACACACACACACACAAGCATTGTCATCTATAATTCAGCCGGGTGGCCAGTAGGACGCTTCTCCTCTGGGGGTCCCTTACCACAGAGATGGGAGGATTAAATTTTTAACAGCACATGACAAAATGGAACAGGATAAATAAATAAACTGAAATGGCCTCTGGATGCAGAGTCAGCATGTGTCATGCGCAAATAATTCTACACACACACACACACACACACACACACACACACACACTCAAACTTACTTCTACTCATCTACTCACAGCTCGTCATTTACCATCATATGAAATGGAAAAATTAGGTACACCTTGCTAAAACCCACACACCATTACACCACCAGCAGCCTGAGCCGTTGATACAAGACAGGATGGATCCACGCTTTTATGTTGTTCACGCCAAACTTTTACCTTATTAACTGAATGTCACAGCAAAAATTGAGACTGATCAGACCATGCCATATTCTTCTATTGTCCAGTTTTGGTGAGCCTGTGTGAATTGTAGCCTCAGTCGCCTGTTCTTAGCTGACAGGAGTGGCACCCGGTGTGGTCACTGGATATTTTCTCTTTTCAGACCATTCTTCATAAACCATAGAGATGGCTCTGCATGAAAATCCCAGCAGTTTCTGAAATACTCAGACCAGCCCATCTAGCGACAACAACCATGCCACATTCAGAGTCACTTAAATCACCTTCTGCAATCTGCTCTAATTCTGACCATGTCTACATACCAAAATCATTGAGTTGCTGCCATGTGATTGGCTAATCAGCTATTTTTTTGTTAAGGAGCAGTTGAACAGGTCAACCTGTTCAAAACCTGGTGAGCATCTATGATCATATGGCATGGTGGCACAGTGGTAAACCCTGTCACCTCATGGCTCCAGAGACCCTGATTCAAGTCCTGGCATGGCTGCTGTCAGTGTGAAGTCTACATGTTCTTAAACTCAGTAATCAAAAGCTTTGCTTTTAGTTTACTGAAGTGTGGAGCGACGCATTGGCTGGAGTATTCTCGGTCGCATGGAGTGATAGTGGGCGGACCCCGCATTCGGCGGGACAGGTGCCAGGAAAGAAGAAGAAAAAGGTTAGGGCTAGGTGTAGCATTAATTAGCTACAGTTATAGTGTGTCATGTTGTGTTGCTCTCTTCCTTTAGTATAACAGTCATTACAATGGCTTCTGTTTCATTAAGGTAATTTGTTCAAATCTGTAGTGCCTTACTGGTCATATAAAATTAATGGTATTAAAAGGACATTCAAATCTTGTGCTAGATCTAATCTAACTGATCTTACTGGTCTGATTTAACTAGCCATAGAAAATGGATGAAATTAAAGATTAGTGCAAATATTGTGATGATAACTAGGAAAGATGTTCCTTAAAAGATGTAATAGTTAGCAATAACAAATATTTTATATATATATAAATATATATATATATATATTTATAGGATACAGAGATATATTATATTTTTTTTTTACACATACAGATATATATATATATATATTATATATATATATAGATATATATATATATATATATATATAGATATAATTCATTTCCTGTAAATCATGGTGGACAATAAAGCAAAACAAGCAAGATTTCTGGCTCTCACAGACCTGAACTTCTTCTTTAAGAAGCTCTTCTGTCCTCCACTCGTTACCTGTATTATAATGGGCACCTGTTTGACCTCGTTATCTGTATAAAAGACACCTGTCCACAGCCTCAAACAGTCAGACTCCAAAGTCAACCATGGCCAAGACCAAAGAGCTGTCGAAGGACACCAGGAAGAAAAATTATAGACCTGCACCAGGCTGGGAAGAGTGAATCTACAATAGGCAAGCAGGTTGGTGTGAATAAAATCAACTGTGGGAGCAATTGTAAGAAAATGGAAGCCATACAAGACCATTGATAATCCTCCCTCGATCTGGGGGGCTCCACGCAAGATCTCATCCTGTGGGGTCAAAAAAAAAATGATCATGACAACGGTGAGCAAAAATCCCAGAACTACACGGAGGGACCTTGATGAATGACCTGCAGAGAGCTGGGGACCAAAGTAACAAAGGCTACCATCAGTAACACACTACGCCGAGAGGGACTCAGATCCTGCAGGCCAGGCGTGCCCCCCTGCTTAAGCCAGTACATGTCCAGGCCCATCTGAAGTTTGCAGAGAGCATATGGATGAGGGAGAGATGAGGGATTGGGAGAATATCATGTTTTCAGATGAAAACCAAAATAGAAACTTTTGGTTTAAAAATTAAACTCGCCGGGTTTGCATGAAGAAGAATGCTGAGATGCATCCCAAGAACAACACCATACCTACAGTTGAAGCATGGGGGGTGGAAACATCATGCTCTGGGGTTTTTCTGCAGAGGGGACCAGGACGACTGATCTGTGTTAAGGGAAGAATGAACGGGGGCCATGTATGGTGAGATTTTAAGCCAAAACCTCCTTCCATCAGTGAGAGGCAGTGAAGATGGAAAGTGGCTGGGTCTTCCAGCATGACAATGATCCCAAACACACACGCTCGGGCAACGGACGAAGGAGTGGCTCGTAAAAAGCATTTCAAGGTCCTGCAGTGGCCTAGCCAGTCTCCCAGACCTCAACCCCCATAGAAAATGTGTGGAGGGAGTTGAAAGTCCGTGTTGCCCCAAAACATCACTGCTCTAGAGGAGATCTGCATGGAGGAATGGGCCAAAATACCAGCTACAGTGTGTGCCAACCTGGTGAAGACTTTGACCTCGTCATTGCCAACAAAGGTTATGTTACAAAGTATTGAGTTGAACTTTTGTTATTGACCAAATACTTATTTTCCACCATAATTTATTAATTAAATTATTAATAAATAAATAAAATAACTCCTACAATGTGATTTCCTAGATTTTTTTTTCTCATTTTGTCTCTCATAGTTAAAGTGTAGCTATGATGTAGTTTGAATATAAACTTGAGTGTTGATGTAACCTTGTGTCTGTTAGTGAATGACGACATTAAATGAAGTTTCTCAATACTCAATTTTCTGATTTTCCAATGTTTGTGTCTTGTAAAAGCAAGGGCTATACCATCAGGGTGGAGGGTGAATACTACACCTGTATGTGATTGGTCAAAGGTTAATGCAGCAATCTGCTAACATTAGGGCAAACAGGCATAGCCTCACTGATCAGTCACACACAGGTGTTGGGTCACACCCACTCATCCACTTTCTGAAAAATGGAAAATCTGAAAACTGTGTAAACAGTCACAATCTGAAACTCACATTCTAAAGAGCGCAAATGAGAAATTGAAAAAATGAATGAAAAATATTTTTCTTTACTCTACTAAATGAAATAAAATGAAAGAATGAAGGTTTACAAATAATTATCATTTTCTACATTTGCCTCTAAAGTCTGGAAACAGAATGGACAAACATTACACTGACCAACATTGACCTGTTAATGTTTTTTGTTCTTGGGGTACAAACTGGTGACCAACCTATTTCTACCTGAAAGGTAAAATCATCCACCCAGCATCGTTATATAATCTTATCATTCAATGGCAATTTAAATGTGACTTTATGTGTAAACTTGATATTTGATTGCCCTAAAAAGATTGTGTTGCCATTTAAGTCAATGTGTGTGAATCTTTCTCTTCTAGTGAACATCATTAAGACTTGAGGCCAGTGGAGAGCTATGTTCTGAATATTAGATGGCAGATAACCTTGACTAGGAGCAACCTTGTAGCAGGGCATGTTGATGACATCGGACAGGGCCACAGAATCTTCCTGCTGGCAGAGACTTTTCCAAAATTGGCAAAGCAAGGTTCAACAATGCTACTGTCTTGGTTCCACAATTACAATACTAAAGTGTTATCACACTCACAGGAATATGCAGTTCAACCATTAGCTTATGAAATAAATAGCTAATAATGAAGTTTCTTAATCATAGTTAAATTAGCTGTGGTGTTGTTAGCATTTTGCCACACTCTGTTGTATGTTGTGTGTGATTTGATCAAACTTTTTCCATCACAGCCAAATTAGCAGGTAGTTTTGATAACTTAATAAACTCACTGTCATTAATCAGAGACACAAATATATGTCCAAAAGTATGTAGACACCCCTTTTAATTAATGATCTCTATTATTTCAGCCTCACTCACTGTTCAGGTTAATAAGTCAGTTTGTCAACTTTTTCACCCTGGACTCCTAAAAGCCCACATAGGAATCATTTTCCATCTTTCATTAACTGCAGCAGACACCACTAAGATGAATTAGAGCTGTAAAAAGCTGTGTCAGGTGTGAGTGGGCATTAGGTTTATGCAGAAACAAAAAAATCTGTCAGTACTTACAAACTTTCAACTACCATTGTATATCCTTTTTTCATGCAAGAATGTTTGTATACTCTTATTGTATTTTTCTTGTGTTGTTGGTCTAATACATCCCTTCACCTCACATCCAGTATAATATTTACTACACTGAGTCCTGATTCTTGAATCTTTAGCCAGCTTGGATGGTCACTCCTGGAGTATACAGTAATTTCAGCATCTGTCATCCAGTTTCCATTGACATATTCTCACCAATTTATTTAATAGGTTTTTATTTAATCGAAACATTTCAACATGTAACCATTTAACCACTGTAAGCAGCATTAGCCATATTAGTTTCAAGTTTCCAGTGGCCTCATTATTCTGTATTAATTGAAGTCAGATGTTATTAACATAAACAGTGACATCACTGTTTAACTACAATGCCAATCCCTGAGGTTTTTTTTGGTTGAATGTGACTTTTGCTCTGCGATGAATAACTGAGCTTAATCACAATGAGGTATCCAGACATTTTCAACCCATGTTTATTTGAGGTTAGAGAGACCTCAGACAGGGGAAAGAGGGGAAAGGAATCAGCCGGTCAAACCTGTAAACTTTAAAACAGTGTTTCCCTGTCTACATGGGTTCATCCTCTATCTCCTGCTCTCTGAGCATACTCGTGTGCTTGTCCATGCGCAAGCGAGCGTATATAATTATGTGTGTCCTCGCTATCTGCACTTCTCTCCTTCAGCTCACTGGCAGACTGGTGGAGCTCAAACTGTTCAGCTGCGTCTGTTCCAAGCCCAATAATTACAGCTTGTCAAAAAGAATTAATTTTCTCATTTCTCATAAAGATGTGTAAAAATTACCATGTTATTATACACCGACACTCTCCGGAGGCACATACCGAATTTAATTTAAAATTCTTCCAATAAATTAAATCCATAAATAAGAGTTTAGGCATCAGTGAGGAAGCATATGTTTGTTAGGCCGAACAGGCTGCCTGGCCTCACACTAATATCTATTGTAATGTTTTAATAGCTTGTGTCTTGTAAGCACCAATACATTCTCATCATCAGAAGGCCCAGTTTCCTGTCCTGTGGTGGTAAGACAAGAGACAAGACATTTGTGTCTGCTGCCCATGATAGTTTCGGACACAGAAGTCATTCTGAAGTCGCTAGTGCCATGTCAGTGCCACTGAACTCAGATGGATCTCGATTAGGGCTGAGTGGAATGACGGTGGGATTTGATTCTGTGGTATATTATGTTACAATACAGTTTTTATCTTGGGTATTGGCAAACTTCAGTGTTTTTATAACACCACCGTGCTCCATTGGTAGTCACAGTAAGAAGCAGGGGAATACAACTTTTACTATTTTTTTTTATGAAATAATTATATGTTGTATGTCAATCTGAAAGAGTCGTTTTAAACAGAATCTGTTCAGAACTTATATGTTATGAGACATGGGCTGTTTTTTTCCATGCATATATATATATATATATATATATATATATTTCCTACTTAAGGGTAGATGTAATCAGAAACTATATTTTCACAAATTTGTCCACTTTTCTCACAATTATCTAAATGCCATGTCTCTATCACACAGCACTGAGTCTCCCATAACAGCCTGGAGGGACGAGAGCATCCTCAGACCCAACAGAAATCAGACATTACACAGTTTTGGACTGGTTACGCATTGTCTCAAACCTGTTCTGTGTAGGTAATATCACACATGCCCAAGAATGATGGGGAAGAGAAAACATATCATCCCTTCCATCCAGACTAAAGGATGCAGTTCAATGCAGTCCTCTCAACAGCACTTGGGGCTACGTAATGCCTCTGCTCATCACCAATTCATGTAACTAATATTCAACATCATGGACAAATGACAATAATATTTGCTCATTGCAATATGTGGTGTTCTGTTTTTTTTTTTTTCAGCAACACTTTTCATTCTGCCCAGTTGTTTATCCTTATAATGCGGCTTTGAATGTGGAAAGAAGCTGAAGGGTAAGCATGAAACTGGGATTCTATGACTATGAAGTGGAGTACCACTAGGTGCAGTACTACAAGTAGAGTCCTGGACTTCCATTTAGGTTTAGATCCGATGTTCCATATGTAACCTCCAGCTGCCACTGGGGTTTATGATTTATAGGAACATATGATGCTCTAATTTTAAAGGCAGCATATCATGAAAAGCTAATGCTGGACCTTACTGAGGATTAAAATCTGCTCTGGCCATGGGGATACAACTAAAGTGGATAGTGACCACCCTGTTGCTGCCTCACAGTGGGTATAGTGTTACTTCCAAAAGGAGAACACAACAGGCATCAAATGACACTTGATGGATGAAGGTGTGTCACAGTTTGGTCTCATATAAACTACTTGTTTATCTAACGGGGTATTATGTCTTCTTTCCCATCATTGTCATCCCCATACATAGTAATTATATATATATATATACATATATATATACATACATACATATATACTACACAATCTCTGTTAATCAATAATTTAGCAAAGTAAATATTTTATATCATTAATCATCCCAATGATTAAACTAGAGAAGTGCGTTTCGTGAAGAAAATGCGAGTGTGATTGCCACACCTAAGGGGCCCGAGGGGCATCACATGTCTCCTCAGGGTGCATCCGGGACCAAGCCTGGCAAATTTCATAGCCTTAGGTCAAAAACTGACCAAATTATGGTCAATGCCCTGCCAGGGGACCCAGTGCCCAGCCGGGGACCTCAGAGGCCCAAAGGGCATCACATGTCACCTCAGAGTGCACCGGGGACCAAGCCTGTCAAATTTTGAGGTCGTAGATCAAAAACCGACTGAGTTAGAGTCAATGACTCCTTGTTTCCCATTCGTTAACATACAGTGGTGCTTGAAAGTTTGTGAACCCTTTAGAATTTTCTATATTTCTGCATAAATATGACCTAAAACATCATCAGATTTTCACACAAGTCCTAAAATAGATAAAGAGAACCCAGTTACACAAAATGAGACAAACATATTATACTTGGCCATTTATTGATTGAGGAAATTGATCCAATATTACATATTAGTGAGTGGCAAAAGTATGTGAGCCTCTAGGATTAGCAGTTAATTGGAAGGTGGATTTATTGGCTCACACTGGCTAATGTTAATGTTCATGAGTCCACCATCAGAAGAACACTGAACAACAATGGTGTGCATGGCAGGACTGCAAGGAGAAAGCCACTGCTCTCCAAAAAGAACATTGCTGCTCGTCTGCAGTTTGCTAAAGATCACGTGGACAAGCCAGAAGACTATTGGGGACCAAATCATGATTTGATGGGCCCCAAAGCCACCACCCAAGGGCCAGTCATTGCCAAAATCACAAAAACCCTATTAAATAATGACCTTAACTCTCCTGCCAAATTTTGTTTCTCTAGCTTCAAATTGTCCAGTGTCTGAAGAGCCACTTCTAGTTCCAGCATTAAATCCAACTAAACTGAAACGAAAGAAAAATTAAGCTAGAATCAATTGTGCGAAATCGGTTACTGTTTTGTGTTCCAAAGAAATCTTTAATGTCCCCTGTAATTACACACTGCAACATTATTACCATCTACAATTAAACTGCCTTAGCTGTGTATACAGTGATGTGAAGCTATACAAACACACACACCCAAGTGAATCTGTTCTCTGACAATGTGAGGACTTTTTGAACTCCAAGTAGTTGTTGTGGAGATGCCCTAACAGCAGTTTCAAAGAACACTTTCAACCTTTCTTAATCTCTCTCCAGCAATGTATAGCTGAAACTGTGAATCATATCGTACTTAGTGTCACTTCTGTATTCAGGTCTCTGAAATGTTCTCACATGCATGTCAAAGGAGGCAGATTGGAAGGGCACCTCTTATGATTTATACAGCGTCCTGCCAATGCCTTCCTGTTTTAAGTCCTAAACTGTCATAAATGTATTAATAAAAAACAATTTAGTTTGTGTGTGGTTCTTTGAGATTTATTTGCCCATTCCCTCGCAAACAAATCACATGACGAGTTTGTGTTGATGTCAGTGAAGTGGCTAGTCTGTGAAGAAGTAGAGAGATTGTATAGTCTATGGGTGCACCAGGATCTTTCATTATGAGTTTTAGTGAAACGTTGTAATCTCACATACTGTTCTGTGTAATCCAGTGATGATACATTGATGTCTGTGTTAAGGTGGCTGTGTGTATGAACATTTATGGAATATGCTGAGGCAGAGAGGAACTTGGGAAGCTATTATACACTAATAAAATAGCACTGTCATGGTGTGGATGGAGATGTGCCTAGAAAATGGTTCACTTGTCACATCAGATTGAGGAAGCCCACTGTATATGTAAACCTGCTGTATAATGCATTCAACATCTGCACACACACACACACATTATATATATATATATATATATATATATATGTATATATATATATGTATATATATATATGTATATATATATTCCACTGTGATAAAGTTGGACTGCTCTTTGGGCTGGAATCCATGATGACATGGCAAGTTCACTTTCCCAGTGCCTGAAACAGACCATCAATGCTGACCTTAACACAAAGGATTTCTGGAAAGGTCAGAATTGTGAGTTTCTAATTTTTGTGAGGAATATGTGCATATATTTATGTGTGTGTGTGTGTGGTTTTTGATTTCCGAACTAAGTTGATGCCATTTCCCACAGATTATCTGGATTTTACGTAACACATGGCAGCCACCATCCTGGAATAGCACAGTTTGAACTGCAGCTCATACAACATCACTGAGCATATCAAGAAGCATGAGAAGGCTGCTAACTGACCCCTTCTATACACATGAAGTTACAGATGCCCAAAACTGGCAAATGTTGATTGTCTCAGGCGTTAGCAGTAATAATGCCTGTGCAGATTTGTGCCGATTTGTACCGAAGAACCTCCAAATTCAAAATTCAAAATGTCAGAGTGGTGCTCTTGGTTACAATCTATATTGACATCAACATTCAGTCATTTAGCCGTCACTCTGGGCTCAGCTGTCTGTCACTCCAGTGTGACATACAACAGAACCGATATTGCAGCATACAACCGAAGCAATTTTTAAGATAAGGACCTTGCTCTGCCCAACAGTGGCAGCTAGGCAGAGGTGGGATTTGAACTCTTCATCCTCTGGCCCACAGTCCAGTACCTTAAAAATAGCACCACCACAGTCCTTTTGTTTGCTAGCATCCAGTCATGCCATTTCTTTGTCTGTCTCCTCATAGATCTGTACTCCAGGACGCTGAATGCACATGATCTGAAAGACTTAGCCCAGCTCCCAGTTTGATTATGCCCCATAGTCCTCTTGTCTGGCCTAATGAGGTAAGAGCCAAGGGTTAGCACTTCCACAACAATAGGAAATGCCCCCCTTCTCATCAGGCCTGGCTTGTTTGTCCAGCCTGGTTCTTCAAAAACAGCTGCTTATTTTATTCTTTCTTCCATCACACACATGTATTGTGCTGTGAGAAGGTAATGTGAGAGCCTAATGGCAGATGAGGAGTAAGTACATTAAAGGCGAAAAAAAGCGTGTCTTTGTCTCCCTGGTTACATAACGCACCCCAGAGAAAGAAGTCATTGTGCAGGACAGGAGAGTAATGTGGTCCCATGGCGCATTTGTTTGCAGGATGGAGAGATGAAGGGATAGGAAAGACAGAAAGAGAGGGAGCTTTATCATATCTACAAAATTATTTGGACACACAATCATCACATCTGTACATTTACTTCTATACACATGTCATTAAACAAGTGACCCCACTAATAATAAGGGGTGCGCACATACTTTCATCCTTGTCTGTGCTTGTGGGAGTGATAAGACTGTGCTGTCCATCTCAAAGTCTTTCCCACAGTATTTACCAGGGAAGCTGGAGGACAGTAAAGATGTCAGAGGCACTAACAAGTCAGCTGCAAGAAGCAAGCAAGTCTCAAGTCTTGTCATTCAAGTCCTGAGTCAAGTCCCAAGTTATGACAGGCAAGTGTAAAGTGAATACAAGCAAGTATTGAGTCAAGTCCCAAGTCTAGATTCATAGGTCCTAGTCAAGTCCTAGTCAAGTCACCAAATTTAATGCCATGTCAATATTTATCAGAAATAAGGCAGTTGATGTATTATATTACATTGACACAAATCATGAATCCTACCATAAACCCTGTCTATGAACCATTACAACTGCAAACAACCAAATCAGCCAATAAGCTGGTATTCACTTGTGCATGATGGGACCAATCAGTTTATGATGCTGAGCAGTTAAAGCTACTTAAAAAAATGTGGTTTCTGGACAGTAAATTTCCGAAAAATCTAGAATATCATATGATTTGCTTATAGTGAAGGGGTTGGGTTGAATTATCTGAGTATACATTTGTTTGTATGTGCACCTGCTTTGATTTGCTCCCTTTCTCCAAATTACTTTTTACGACTCCATTTTCCACAGACTAGCTGCATTTCCATTCCACATGACAGCCAACATTCTGGAATAGCACATGCTTTCTCCAAGATTTATGAAGCTAGCCACTGTCTCTGCTTCAATATCACTGAGCAGACCAAGAAGCATGAGAGGGCTGTTAACATCAGATTTTCACACAAGATTTTCAGCAGTTAATTTGAAGGTGAAATTAGATTAGTGTCAGGTGTTTTTTCAATCAATGGAATGCCAATCAGGTGTGAGTGGGCACCCTGTTTTATTTAAAGAACAGGGGTCTATCAAAGTCTGCTCTTCACAACACATGTTTGTGGAAGTGTATCATGGTACGACCAAAAGGAGATTTCTGAAGAGCTCAGAAAAAGAGTTGTTGATGCTCATCAGGCTGGAAAAGGTTACAAACCATCTCTAAAGAGTTTGGACTCCACCAATCCACAGTCAGGACAGATTGTGTACAAATGGAGGAAATTCAGACCATTGTTACCCTCCCCAGGAGTGGTCGACCAACAAAGATCAACTCCAAGAGCAAGGCGTTGTTACTTGTAATAGTTGGTGAGGTCACCAAAGGATGCCCCAGGGTAAACTTCTAAGCAACTGAAGGCCTCTCTCACATTGGCTAATGTTAATGTTCATGAGTCCCACCATCAGAAGAACAGTGAACAACAATGGTGTGCATGGCAGGGCTGCAAGGAGAAAGCCACTGCCTCTCCAACAAGAAACATTGTTGCTCGTCTGCAGTTGCTAAAGATCACGTGGACGAGCCAGAAGGCTATTGGAAGAATGTTTTGTTGATGGATGAGACCCAAAATAGAACTTTTGGTTTTTAGAAAAGAAAAGTGTTATGTTTGGAGAAAGGAAAACACTGCATTCCAGCATAAGAACCTTATCCCATCTGTGAAACATGGTGGTGGTAGGATCATGGTTTGGGCCTGTTTTGCTGCATCTGGGCAGGACGGCTTGCCATCATTGATGGAACAATGAATTCTGAATGATATCAGAGAATTCTAAAGGAAAATGTCAGGACATCTGTCCATGAACTGAACCTCAAGAGAAGGTGGGTCATGCAGCAAGACAACGACCCTAAGCACACAAGCCGTTCTACCTTTCTGCCTTTCTCATAAAGTTTCATTCGATTCCAACAACTCCTTCTTGGTGAGTTGTTTTTTTGAGTGTACTTTTCTTCAAATAACCAAAGCAACAACCAAAGATGAAAAGCGTTATGTTTGGAGAAAGGAAAGGGATTGGAGATCGCAGATCTTCAGTTTATGCTTGAGCCCTTGCCTTTATGCACTGAAATTCCTCCAGATTCTTTGAATTTAATATTATTTTTTAAGAATTTATGCACTGTAGAGGGAGAAATATGTAAATCTCCTCCAGTCTGTCTTTGAGGAACATTGTTTTTAAACATTTCAATACTTTTCTTACACATTTGTTGATAAACTGGAGATCCTCTGCCCATCTTTACTCCTTCAAAGACTCAGCGTTTCATGGATGCTACTTTTGTACCAAATCATGATCATAATCACCTGTTGACATTACCGGTTTGAAATCACATCATTATTTAACTTTTTTACCTCATTACTAGCCCTAACTGGTCCCGTACCAACATGTTTTGGAATGTGTTGCAGGTCTGAATTTCAAAAATTGATGTTTATTAACAAATTAAAGTTGTCCAGAAAAAAAACATGAAATATCTTGGGTTTATACTGTCTGCAATGAATTAAAAGTCAAATGAAATGTAACTAACACTGCATATACTTTTTATTTGCATTTTCCATACCGTCCCAAGTTTTTCTGATTATTCTTTGGTGTTTGCACGAAGTCCAAGGCACATAGCACGCCATTTCACAGAATGTATTGGGGACGTTAGTGTTAGTAAGAAGCTTACAGTTTGCAACAAAGATGTTATTATTGTTAAGATATTTGTCAAAAGCATCATAACTAAGATATAGTAACTGATAGCTCACATTACAGGAAAACAAATTCTAAAATAAAGTCTTTTACTTTACTGTTAGTAAATTAGTCATGGTGTTTCATGCTTTGAACTATGTAGAGTAAAAGACTGCATCAGTGCATCACTCTACAAACAACAAAGTCATTCTTTACTTGTTTTCATTTGTTGTCTGTTGTAAAAAAAAAATATGTTCAGCTAATTCCATTCATCTTTATGCTCACTGTAGAGTATTACACACAAAATGGTGTCTGAACAAAACTAGGGGTGGACAAAAAGGAATAAACACAGAGTATGGCAGAAGATGTTGGTTGTTTCCAGTCAACCATGTCCAGTCAGTTGGTGCAAGGATACACAAAACTGGAGGGTTATAAAAGGAAAACTACTGATTAGACCAAGGACAACAAAGTATCAATATAAAAACATCAAAGTAATAAGCCTTACAAATAAAAATGTACTATAACAAAATGAAATACAAATGGGAGGAAACAGGAATCAATGTTTGTGACAGAATCTACTGAATGAAATAGGATTTCATAGAGAAAAGCTAAACAAAAAAACATCAATAACACCTAAACAGAAGACACTAAAGGTAAAGAGGTGAAATCATGGAGTTTAGATGATTGGGTGAATGTGATATTCAGTGATGAATCACAAATCTGCATTTGCCAAAGTGATGCAGGAACTTTTAATGTCATTTTAGTGAGATATAAAGATGATCACCTGAAAAAAACAGTCAAACCTCCCACCATTTGGGATATGGGGCTGCATGTCTCACAAAGGTCCTCGGGAGATGGCAGTCTTTACTATCAGCCAGTGCGTAGCTGTACACTGACATTTTGGACAGTTTTCTTATGTCATTGACAGAAAAAGGTTTAAGCTTTTCTTCTGGTCTGGCATATCAACTCACTGATGTGTCCAGCAAAAAGTCGATAAAATAGTTTTAAAAAAGAAAAAAAAAAACTGGTCCATGATAAGACTCCATCCTGCAAGCCATATGTGAGAAAGTTGGAACCAGCTTGATACAGAATATTGTTGGTATGAACAAAGAGCTCAGGGTGTTAATCCTGAGGAGGAGAAACTAGTTGTGTACTAATTGTGATGTTTTTGGTTCATGATTCCATACTTTTTCCCTCAACATTTATGTCAGAGGTGTGCTTCACAAGGCAAGAATATTCAGCCATTTAACCAAAACACATGCTCAGTGTGAGATCTGTGACTGCTTTATTTGCTAGATTAGGATCCTAAATATGAGATGATGAATATACTGAGATGATGGCTCAAGGCTCTCTTTGGTAATACTAGTGTATATTCTACTGTGCATGTCTGATTTGAGACAGATCTGACGTTAGGTTCCAGAGCTAACTGCAAACTGCTAGCTTGCATTGCTCACAGTTGGATTATCAGTATCAGGGGTCCAGAGATGCATATAATACAAACTAAATGTGTAAAACCATGACACTATCATTGTGATTTATTACAAAGCTCATATTGATAGCAGCTGGCAGGCCCAAACTATATATAAGTATGCCATATAATATACACATAAACTGCAGTTATTATGTTTTCCTTGACAAGCAGTACATTATTAGGTAGAGAAATCACAATGCATGGCATTCCTGAAAAGTCAACCATTTAACTAATTATGTTTAAGGGCTGTTTTAAAGCTGAAGTGTTTAAACAACCTGCTTAATAGTAACTGATTAAATGTTATTGTAAAAGCTAATTGAAAAGGTAAAGTAATTCAAGACAAATGTAGAATGGCTCAGCTTGTTGAGGTCACACCAAGAGAGATGGCCCAGGTCATGGGGTAAGAAACGGGTACAGTGTGGTTACAGTACAAACAGTGAGTAAGAAGTTCATTAGAGCCCAGATGTGCTTGCTATATAAATAAATGTTTAACAGAGCTACTAGTTCTTATTGGAATCAAGAGTAGGACCTCCTTCCTCTTTCTGTGAAAGGTGTGAAACATATATATATAAATATAACGCCTGTGTCTTCGTGTACAAAAGGCCCCAATTACCCTACCACACTGTACTCTGATAAAACCACTGTTCCTTATCTTTACAGATCATCCCTGCTTGCTCCACTTCTATCACGATTTAGGAAGTCAGTCTGTGAGAAGTGAGAGTGAGAGCTGAAGAGACTACCAGGTTGAGCTACTGTATGTTGCACGACCTTAATGCACATTGAGATGGGCTGTGTGGGTTGATGGTGGTTGTACTGGACTCTGAGTCAGCGAGGTGCTGGGTTCAGTCAGGTTGGAAGTGATGGCATTAGCCATGGACTGCAGAGCAGCGGTGTACTGGCTATCTGCGTGTGTGGCATTTAGGCCGCCTCTCATCCGTCTTTGTTGAATTAATGAAGCCCTTTACAGCACGCCTGAGCGGCCTGCCAGGAAAGCACCAAATCACACCGATTTAATCACATTACCCATGGGCTGAGATATCAAGCACTACTGGCTTCCAAGTTCACTCTTGGTGCACACACACACACTTGCAGAGTGATAATTGCTGCTATTACTATATAGCAAATGCACTGTGCACAAATGTGCTATTATCACCACTAGCATTATATGTCAATAACTGATTAAAAGGATACTGCATGATTCACATGTTTCATGCCTGTTAGCTACAGTCCGTGGACCTCCAGGGTCAATTAATCACAGCAGGATTTTATGGGACAAAAGTATATGACCATTGGGAATGGTACAACCCCAAATCATTAAAAGTTGGGACAGTATGGAAAATGTAAAAAACACAGTGTGTCTTAGATTTCCTTTGACTTGTGTATCATTTCATTTCATTCATTTGTTAAGAAACATCCATCTCTGCATTTCAAGCCTGCAACACATTCCAAAAATGGCAATTTAAGACTACTAACAAGCTTAAAAAAAACCTAAATAACTATGTGGTGTGAAAAAAGTGTTTGCCCCCTTCCTGATTTCTTATTTTTTTGAATGTTTGTCACACTTAAGTGTTTCAGAACATCAAACTAATTTAAATATTAGTCCAAGACAACACAAGTAAACACAAAATGCAGTTTTTAAATGAAGGTGTTTATTATTAAGGGGAAAAAAATCCAAACCTACATGGCCCTGTGTGAAAAGGCGATTCTCCACCATAAGGTCAGTGTCCATGCCTCCACCATAAGAAAGAGACCGGGCAAAAATGGTCTGCATGACAGAGTTCCAAGACAAAAACCACTTCTGAGCAAAAAGAACATTAAAGCTCGTCTCAGTTTTTCCAGAACACATCTTGATGATCCCCAAGACTTTTGGAAAAACATTCTGTGGACTGACGAGACAAAAGCTGAACTCTTTGGAAGGTGTGTGTCCCATTACATCTGATGTAAAAGTACCACAGCATCTCAGAAAGAGAACATTATAGCAGCAGTAACATATGGGGGTGGTAGTGTGATGGTCTGGGGCTGTTCTGCTGCTTCAGGACCTGGAAGACTTGCTGTGATAAATGGAACTATGGATTCTGCAGCTATCAAAAAATCCTGAAGGAGAATGTCCAGCCATCTGTTGGTGACCTCAAGCTGAAACGAACTTGGGTTCTGCAGCAGGACAATGATCCAAAACACAGCAGCAAGTCCACCTCTGAATGGCTGAAGAACAACAAAATGAAGAGTCTTTGGAGTGGCCTAGTCCAAAGTCCCTGAGCTTGAAAATCCTATTGAGATGCCTGTGGCATGACCTTACAAAGGCCGTTCATGCAGGAAAACCCTCCAGTGTGGCTGAATTACAACAATTCTGCAAAGATGAGTGGCCAGAGTTCCTCTATAACGCTGTTGTGTTAAACAGACTCACTGCAAGTTATCACAAAAACGCTTGGTAGCAGTTTGTTGCTGCTAAGGGCGGCCCAACAGTTATTAGGTTTAGGGGGCAATCACTTTTTCACACAGGACCATGTAGGTTTGGATTTTTTTTTCTCCCTTAATAATAAACACCTTCATTTAAAAACTGCATTTTGTGTTTACTTGTGTTGTCGTTGACTGATATTTAAATTGGTTTGATGCTCCGAAGCACTTTAGTGTGACAAACATGCAAAAAATAGGAAATCAGGAAGGGGGCAAAGACTTTTTCACATCACTGTATATGATGTCAACAGGTGATTGTAATCGAAAAGGCCACGAAAAGGCTGACTCTGAGGAGCAAAGATGGATAGAAGATCCAGTTTGTCAACAAATGTGGCTTCATACTGCCTGCAGTGAATTAAAAGGCAATGTAATTGTAAGAAACCCTGCATGTTTAAGCTTTTCCCATCTTAATTATTCATTCATATTAATTAATCATTTAAAGGCTGGAGAAATGTATGTACAACTCTGTGATCTGACACTCCAGAAGGTATGTATTCTAATGAATGACAAAGATTGGAGTTTTATAGAAATGCCAAATAAAGCACGTGTACTTGCACACTCATTGATAGATGAGACCAAGGTTGTTTTTTTCTCAAATACCCAATACTCTGTTGTAAAACAAAAAACATGCTGCACATCAATAGCAAATCATCCTCCCTATGAACTATGCAGCATAAAACAGTATAATTATCCAAAGTGTTTAACAAGTATTGAAAACTGTAACTGTTGGAATGTCTGTTTTATCAGACCAGATCAGATATAAAATTGAATTTATTTGTTGAAACTGTACAAACAAACTGTATTTAATAGTACCACATGCATGTAACTGTACCATACTTTCATAGCACGTAAAAATGTACCGAGTATGATATACTGCATGTCGGTAATCGTAGGACACTGGCTAACAAGCCGGCTGCAGATCCATTAGTTTGCTTCCTGGGATCTTGTCATCCTCTAACAATTAGAACGTTGGATGTGTTTGGATCAAATTTGAGGAGCATAAACAGTGGCATGACGTTTAAGATGAAACAAACTTCTCAGCCCTTGAGAGTACACGGTGAGTCTCTGTTGTAAAACGAAACACATTGGGACATTTGCACGGCGATGACTAATTTGACCCCAAAACAAACTTTGTAGTGAGAATCATCCATGCATGAGAAGGTGAGCACTAAAAACAATCATGGTTTTGAGTTTGGGAGTACTTTAATGTACTGAACATATACCAGACATCTGCATGTATCCTTTGATTAGGAACAGCATCATGAAAAATGCTAATGTTGTTAAAAAGGAATCAAAGCAATTGTCCTTAATTATCATGAGAAATTTGAGACCATGCTAATTGCTACTTACCACCTTTCAATCGTTGTTAGCCAAATTAGCAATTTGGGTATAATTATTCCTTTAATGTTTCTAGACTTTATCTACAACCTGAGCTGAAGAAGAATAAAGGAAGACTGAAGGGCAGAATTAATTGCAGACTGATGCTCATGTTGAGTGAAGCATTAACTGGCCATTGTATCAGATCCTTGCAGCAGTAAGGCATTCATCAACAGATGAGGGTCCTGCTGTGCAGAGTTAGAGTACAGTCATGTAGAAGAATAACACCACTGCTTTTAATCCACTGTTTATGGGAAGTGCATTAATTATATTGAGATAAATTGTGTCAGTAAAACACGGAACAAGAGAGCCATAAATATACAAAGTAAGAGACGGAGACAGAGACTTATGATGGAGTACACACTCAAGGGTCATAGACTATGCATCATTACACGCACATGAACCCACACTCACATACACACCCGCACGTGCACAAGGGCCCTGCACTGTCTCTGTAGCGGTAACAAAAACACCATAATTAAACATATCCCAAACAAAGCACGCTCTCTGTAATTATGCTTTCAACAGTAACACACCACACCAGGGGAAGGCAATTAAAACATGGCCTTCTGGACCAGGGTGTGTATACATATACCGGTGTGTGTGTGTGTGTGTGTGGACACAAGATTCATGTGGATCAGCACAACACCCAGTGTATGTATATGTGGAGGAAGCACATGGCTGTCAGTTGATTGCAAAGCACAGTAAGTCCTTACTGCCATTTATGACTGAACTTTTGCTGTGTTTTGGTTTGAATGTTGGCTTCATCCCAATAAAAAAATTACCATTAAAGGATGTCGTAACATTCAACTTCTTTTTAGCTTCTGGTTTTTAACTGACTGTAAGAAACTGGCTTCCAGGATTAGGTGGTATTTATTGAATCAGTTCTTTCCTCTATACACACTTAATGCTTAACAGCTGACAGTTTTTGTCCTTAGAATGTCTCACCTTGTTCTCTAAACATACTTTGGTGAATGTAGCCAAGCTGTTTGATCTGTGCTTTTTCAGACTACGGTAGCTGATTTTGGATTTCTAATCGAGTGCTTGATCATACTTAACCAATCTATAATATATAGAGTGGTGCTTGAAAGTTTGTGAACCCTTTAGAATTTTCCATATTTCTGCATAAATATGACCTAAAACATCATCAGATTTTCACACAAGTTCTACAAGTAGATAAAGAGAACCCAGTTACACAAATGAGACACAAATATTATACTTAGTTATTTATTTATTGAGGAAAATGATCCAATATTACATATTAGTGAGTGGCAAAAGTATGTGAACCTTTGCTTTCAGTATCTGGTGTGACCCCCCTGTGCAGCAATAACTGCAGCTAAACGTTTCCTGTAGCTGTTGATCAGTCCTGCACACCGGCTTGGAGGAATTTTAGCCCATTCCTCCGTACAGAACAGCTTCAGCTC